>JAWNKX010000773.1:0-82820 GCA_035041755.1 Cacoxenus indagator
TGACGAAAGTTCCAGCCTTGATGTTATGACACATTTATTTAAGTCTATGTCTTTGAGTATAAAAAAGTCAATGAGGTCTGGCTTTTTATTTTTGTCTGTTGGCCAATACGTGTGTTCGCCGGTACTAAGATGTTTAGCTTTTGCTAACAGCAGTGCACCCTGTAGGTGTTTATCTTTCTTATTTGATATTCTGGAACCCCAGTCTGTATGCTTCGCATTGTAGTCGCCTGCAGCTATAAAGCGTTGTCCGAGAGTTTTTAAGAAGTCAAGGTATTGCGACTGTGAGATATTGTGCTTTGGTTGGCTGTACACGGCTGTTATTCTTATTGGTCCGGATGAGTCGAAGATTTGTATGTTTGTCGACTTTATATAGATTTCTTGGAATAGAAGCAGTACGTTATGTTTAATGTTTTGTTTAATAATAATAGCAGTCCCACCGTGTTCTATACCGTCGGGATGGCTTGTGTGGTACATCTTGTATCCTCGTATGTTCATGTGCTGGATACTTGTATAGTGTGTGTTGCCCGGGCCCGGGGGTTTAACCTTTTAATTAAGTCTTATTTTCTGCGTTTTTACTAGTCTCGTTTTTGTTGGTTTTGTTTTTGTTGGTTTCGTTTTTGTTGTGTTCCTCATCTCTTTGATGTGGTTGTACCTGATTTGTGGGATTTTTTTTGGTTACTTGCTGCTGTTTGAGCGTACATTAATCCAACCTCGCAGCGCATTTAGTTTGATTGGTATCTATTAATTTACAATATATAGTCTTGTGGTTGCCGGCGCATTTGACACAAATCGGGTCTATGGTGCAGAAATTTCTTGTGTGACCATATTTTTGACAGTTAGAGTACTGAGCTACCGTGCGTTTGTGGTGTGGTGGCTCTAAGATGACTTTGGTACATAGGAGTGTGGTGATATTATAGATTTCTCTATTATTTCGCTTTGCTTTAATTCTATAAAAAATAGCGGCAGGGGTTTTTTTGTGAGTTTTTGTTGTACATTGTAGATAATGACATCGTGCCTAGTTCCAACTCGTTTTAAGTCGTCAAGGTCAGTGGCGTAGGATATTCCAAGGACTGTCTTGAATCCCCGCTCCTCTTTCGGCTTAAGGTGAGTATTTAGTTTTGTTTTCCCTGAGCATCTTAACCACCACCGCCGAGTAGTTCGACGAGTCATTTGTCTGTACGCATACTTCGTTGTTTTTAAGTGTTTTTAAAATGTAGTTTTGTTGTATTGTGTTTTTCAGAGCTTTATTTAGTACGTTAATTTGTTCTACGTCCTGTACGTATATTGGTGGTGGTTTGTGAATTTTAGTAGATGGTCGAGGTTGATTTGGCGCATTAGAATTTGCTTCTGTACCACTGCCGTCTTCAGCCGTTTCGTCTTGTGAGAGGAGTTCGAACCTGTTATTAGTATTAGGCGCGCTCAGCCAGTACTTTTGCAGTGTTGGTTGCGTTGTCGTTTGTGTTTGTATTTTCTTCCTACTTTTTGTTACTATTGCTATTTTCTTCGGAAGTGAAGGTTGGGAGAGAGCTTACTACGGTTGCGTTTTATTTTTGACTCTTGTGGGTTTTGATTTGCCTGGAGTTTGTACTTGCGTGTTTGATGCCTTTTCTCTGATCAGTGATGTTGCCGAAGAGAGGGAGCAAACTGGCATTGTAGCTGAGAAAGTTGACGTGGTCGTTGTTGTGATGAGTGAGATAGCAGCTGATGTTTGCGTTGTGGTTGTTGTTGTTGTTGTTGTTGGTTGGAAAGAGGAGAGTGGCGTCGTTGGTAATTCCATTCCCTTGTAACCCGGAATGGAGTGAAATAAAAAACGAATTGTTTCCCTACAAACGATCGAGTGAACGGTATGAGATTATGTCAAGAGTTCTCCACATTATGTGCATCAGCTGATGGGCCTAATTACAAACAAAAAAAAAACATTTTTGGTAAAGTTACATGCCATACATTTACCGTTGAATGGCCAAATCGAGACATGAACCATGAACATTTTCTAATTTGGTTAACAGATAAAATTAGACCAGATGATATAGAACGTCTTATATCAGCAGAAATTCCAAATAATTTAAAAAACCCTTTGCTGTATGATAGTATTTGCAAAAATATGATTCACGGCTCCCACATAATCCACGGTCAGTTTCTATGGTGAATGCCCGATTCTCAAAAAGATATCCGCGTGAATTTCTTCAGTATAGGCGAAGCGGTGAAGGTAGACATCCTAAAGATAGGAGAAAGGTCCAAGAAATGGTGGGCATACATACCGGGATAGTTCCCTATTGTTCCATTCTTTCAAGATGTTTCAATACTCACATCAATGTAGAGTATTGTCAGTCAGTGCAAGCAATCAAATACATTTGTAAATACATAAACAATGCTAACGACGCAGTGATATTTTCCATTCAAGATAAAGAAGACGAAGTACAAAATTTTTTGAATGGCAAACATCTAAACACTTCTGGGGGTATTTATAGAATATTATATTTCTATACTCACGATCATTCTCCCACAGTTGTACATTTATCTGTACACTTAGAACATTGTCAAAGGGTACAATTTCCCAGGATACCAATGATACCAATCGATTTACCTCTTACTTTTAAACGAGTACAGTTTCCAATTAGAACACGTTTTGATCTTACTATTAATAAGGCACAAGGCATGTTTTATCATGATCAGCAAAAAGTTGCCCTCTCGCGGATAAAATGAAAATGAAACTCTAAACGTTGTCTTTACTGAAGTATTCAATAATTAAAATTATTGATTTTTTTAATTTTAATATTTTAAAAAAGTGGTATTGAAAATAATAGGTCATATCAAAAGTCTCCGCGGATTTTGCCACCAGATGGGGTTGGTGTTTACAAATCTAGCAACACTAATCTGATTATGTTAAATGAACATGTGTTCGAAGGGTGACATTTCAAGCTATATTTTTTGTGAAGACAGCTGGTGTATACATTTGAATATGAGTGAAATATGTGAAGAAGTATACTATGCTCTTTTACTATAAAAAAGGGAAAAACGCTGCACAAACATGCCGAAAAATTTGTGCAGTTTATGGTTAGGTTTGGGTTGAGTGAACGCTGGACCCAGGAGTGGTTCCTAGGTTCCGTTCCGGAAATTTCTATGTAAAATATGCACCTCGCACTGGTCGTCCTGTGACTGAAAAAGTCGGTGAAATTTTGCACTTGATGGAGCAAGGCCAAGACAGAAGATCTCAGGAGGTAGCGGAGGCACTAAACATCAACTATATGACAGTTTGGGATCAACTAAAAAGAGCATATACACTAATTTTAATAAAAACTACAATAATCACTATCCATATTCTTTGAGTAATTTTCACCAATATAATATGCGGGTAATCGAATATGATACAGTTTTAAATTACTTAAAAGACTTAAAACTAAATTTTTTACCGGGTCCGGATGATGTACCTAGTTGTATTCAAAAGCTGTGCACTAATGCTTCCTCTCCATTAAAAGGGTAGTAAAGCTGATAATTCAAATTACAGAGGAATCGCTAAACTGTGTGCGATTCCGAAGTTATTTGAACATATAACTACCGATCAGACTCATCGTTTTGTTCTTCCTTTGTTGAGTATTTTTCAACATGGGTTTACTAAAAAGCGGTCAACGGTCAGCGGTCAGTTAACCTTAATTTTTCTCAACAACGCCAAATGGACGTTATTTACATTGATTTCAGTAAGGCCTTCAACAGTCTTGTCATTCCTTACTTCTTCAAAAACTGGATGCCTTTGGTGTTCCACCCAACCTGGTCAGTTGGATTACTTCCTATCAAACGTCCAGAACTCAATATTTTTTGTTTAAAACAGTCACATCCGAGACTATTTGTGTAACCTCCGGTGTCCCTCAGGGCAGTCACTTTGGTCCGTTATTATTCAATATTTTTATAATCAATTTGCCAGTTGCTATTAAACATTCTCACGTGTTGATGTACGTTTACGATGTGAAACTAGGCATGTCTATTTTATCTCCTTTCCATTTAAAGTTTCTTCAAGACGAGATTGACTTTTTATATCGTTGGTGTTCTATAATTTTTCTTTCACTTAATTGTGAAAAATGTAAGCTTATGTCGTTCTCTCGTAAAAATGTGATTATAAATAATTATCGTATCAACGATAGCTTATTAGAAAGTGTTTCACAATTTATTGACTTAGAAATATTGATGGACACAAAGCTGCATTTCGGATGCCACATTTACTCATCCGTCAATAAGGCTAAGGTTGTGTTAAGATACATGAAAGGGTGGTCTAAGGAATTTAATGATCCCTATACCAGTAAATTGCTGTACACATCCTTAGTTAGACCTATTTTGGAATATGCATCTTGTGTATAGCGATCGCATTGAATCAGCACAGAAACACCTCTTACTGCTTACAGTGCGTAACATCCACTAGAATCCAAATGTCCAGCTTCTATCCCATAGATCCCGCCTAAAGCTTATCCAACTACCTAAGTTGGCCAGTCGTAGAACTACTCTTGGTGTGATGTTTCTACATAATTTAAATGTTGGTAGTATCTATTCTCCTTTTTTGTTTGGTAGCATAAACTTGAACGTTCCTTCTCGGGTTACTAGAGGTTATATTCCAATCTCAGCTTTAGTTCATCTTGCATGCTTATTTGAGTTTAAAAGCTGGTGACCTTCCACAAACGACTTCAAAGCATGGATTGACGGCTAACAAGGTTATGTTGAGTGTTTGGTGGGATTGGAAGGGAATTGTCTATTATGAGCAACTAGAACGTTGTCAATTCGCTCCTTTGCTGTGCACAACTCGACCATTTGAATAAAGCAATCAAGAAAGAGCGATTAGAATTGGTCAACAGAAAAGGAGTTGTCTTCCACCATGACAATGACACATTTTTGATGACCCGGAACAAATTGACGGAGCTAGTTTGGGAAATTTTTATACATCTACCGCATAGCCCGCACTTTGCACCCTCTGACTACCATTTGTTTCGGTCAAAACTCTCTTCATAATAAAAAATTGGCCGACCGAAGAGCCGCTGAAAATCACTTGGTCAAGTTTTTTGCTGATAAACCACAGAAGTTCTACACTATAAGAAAATGTTTGTGCAAAAATGTACAAAAAAACCGCGGAGGCTTTTTATATGGCCCAATATATAAATTTTTTATTTTTTTTCTGTTACATTAAAAAAACTTTAAATAATTACGTTGTTAATTACTTCGACAATTTTCCATCTATACTATGAGAAAGTAGAGTTAAGCCGAGAAACGCCGGGTAAAACATGTAGTGTTAAAATATAATGTGCTTTAATACTTACAATGAACCTGTAGCTTCATGCGTTTGCTAACTGATGGCGGTACTCCATTCGATGCTATACAAAGGTAGGCGCCCATTTCTGATCGCGTGACTTTTGACAACGTTAGCATTTCGCCCTCTAGTGCCATAGCTGCCAAAGCGTCGTAGTCGTTGGCATGTGGTTTTTTTGTTGTCAGATTTTTATGGAAATAGAAAATAAAAAGCAAAAAGTCAGAGTTGTCTTTTGAATAGGTAAACAGGTGATTTAAGATGAGATTCTGTTTTGCCATAGCCACGAGTATACAGGATAATTTCAGAATTTTCTGTCTGACCCGATTTTTCTTCATTTTGTTTATTATTATCAATGTGAACTCCGCCATTTGCGGTCCCAACCCCGAATGTTAAAGGGGGCGCGGGGGGGAGTTAAAATATCATGGTTCATCTGCCCCATATGATAGTACCATGAAAGGGGCCCTAGATATTGTAGACCGGCTAGCGGTGGGCTAATCACCTACACTACTGCTACAAATGATTACGAGCCAACAAACGAGCCTCGGAATGGACGGACCAATATGACAACGACAGGATCTGAAAAGGAAAACGAGATTTGGAACCTGGAACATAAAGACGATTACAGGCAAGGAGGTAGAGCTTACGCAGGAAATGAAAGACCATAGAGTGGATCTACTAGGCGAATGGACTTGCAAAGTGGATATAGACTCAGGTACTCAGGAGTGGGAAGAGACCAAAGAGCCAAAGAAGGAGTGGGTATATTCACAAAAGAAAAGTACGGTGATAGATAAAGAAGAATTATTTTCGAAATTGCAAAATACAATTGACAAGGAAACCGTAGCAGGAAGATTACCAATCATCGCAGGAGATCTAAATGCCAGAACTGGACAAGATAAGAAAATAGCTCATGGTTCCATCGGTAATCATGGAGGCGAGACAACACTTAATGACAATGGCAGGCGTCTTGTCGAATTCTCAATATTTAACCGAATACTAATTGTCAATTCGCTTTCCCCACACAAGATAGTACATAAAATCAGTTTTCAAGCTGAAGGAAGAGAGACCAGAAGCCTAATTCGTTATGTAATATTTCCAAACAGCATAAGAAGAAATATAACAGATGTCAAAGTAATCGCAGGAGCTGAATTGAGAACTGACCATCAACTGCTATTCGCAGATATCCGTTTCCAAAGCCGAAACACAAAGTGTTTGAAACTACTAAGCTTTTAAGGAACGAAAACAAAAGAAATGACTATGTCACTGAAGTACTACGGCGAATACACAGATTTTCACAACTATGGCGATCTGGAGGAAAAATGAAAAGGGTTTAAAAGAATCATAATACAAACAGCAGAGGAAATATGTGGAAAAACTGAAATAGACAAAATAAAGAAGAGAACTGTTTGGTGGACTGAGGAAATAAAAGAAAAGGTTAAAGTAAAGTTGAATACATGGAAAAAACTTGTGCAGACCCGTTTAGCTACTGACAGAGAGTCTTAGAGAGGGAAAATTCAGCAGTGCTCAAGATGGAAAAGGGATTGAAGCAAGGGCCTCATCCCTCTGTTGTTTAATATATTCCTCGATTAAGTAGCCTAGTCATGTAGAACACGGACTGATAGAATCGAAATCGGAATGTGGAGATTACAATCTATATATCTGCAATTCATACTATATGCAGACGATATTATCACCTTTGCAAACAATCCAGGCAGACTACAACAAGCGGTAGAGGTATGGTTTAATGAACTAAAAAGGAAAGGAATGACGGTGAATGTCGAAAAAACTAAAGTTGTGTGGATCTCTAAAGAGGATAGATCAAATGAGAATTTCAAAATAATATACGATGTAAAATCTCTGGAAAGAGTGGAAGCCTTTGAATATCTTGGGACCTTATACCAGTAACTTGCGATGGAAGAATTGACCAGGAGGTGATGAACCATACCAGGAAGGCAATATCGGTCTACTGCCAAATTAGCAGGACTATTGTAAGTAAGCGATAGATAACCACACAAACCAAAAAGGAGGTGTATAATGCAGTAATCGTGCCAATAGCTGCATATGGGACTGAAAGTTTACCTCTATTAGATAAGCACTTAAGTAAGCTCCAAGCTGCCGAAATGAAGTACCTAAGAAGAGTCGCAGGGAAAACTAGAAGAGACATAATAAGAAATGAACGAATAATAGACGAAATTGGTCAGAGAAAACCCATAATAGAGATAATAGAGGAAATACAACTGAAATTTTTAGGACATGTGCAGCGCATGGACGAGAGAAGAAAAGCAAAACAAATATCTGAAGTAAGGGTTGGGGGGACTGCAGCAAGAGGTAGACCACGTAACAATTGGGATGACCGGATCCAAGCTATAGGAATAAAGAGGGGTAAGACCCTCACGGAAATGAGGAGATATTGCTGGGACCTGAGGCAGTGGAAGGAATGGATATATTGTGGCTACCCCGACGTTTAACAGCATGATGGAAATGAAGTAGAAGATTATTAATGTGACTTTTTCATGTTAAGTACTTGCTTTACTCGTATGCTTCTAAGACATCTAATCTCTCCAATTAGTTCTGAAAATTTCCTTGCCGGCAGTCATATGACTTTTGCAATTCAAATTGTGAATGGGGTTAAAGAATGACTTCTTAATTTATTCGGATATATTTCTAATAAGCAGAGCGGGAGTTAAGGATGGATTTTATTGATGACGAGACAGTTATTTGGAGTTGAATTGGGATCTTTAACAAGGTATAAATTAAGATTAAGCAATAATCATTAGCTCTTCAGCCTATTCTAAATTTAAACGGAAGAGTGTAGCTAGTTAGGTTTTGCTAAATTAAGTTAAGTTGGGTTATGCTAGGTCTCATAATCTAAGTTAGGCTGAACCAAGCTAAGTTGAGTAAAAGAACTTATGGGGTGTTGCTATAGTAGGTGAAGATAAGCTATGTAGGGATATTTAGGATATTTCAAGCTTGGTTAAGTTAATTAATTAAGGCTCTGCCTGGAAGACGTACAAACAAATAGCTCCACAAATCTCCTTTGTGAGTACCCGCTTCCTATGAGAGGAATACCACTCAAGTGGTTGCGGATCCCCGGACCGAACAACCATTAACAGGCCAATGCCTGGTGTCAGGTGTTCCACTAGCTGGTTTAGATCTGATCTCTCCAACCACGTCAAGCATTATTTTTGTTGGTGTTTTTTTTTTTTTTTAGTTTAAATTGGATAAGGCATTACTTTCTGTAATTAGATTGGGTTAGCAAAATTGCATCTAGTATAGGTTCACATAAAAGCACCAGCAAACAGAACTTTGCACGTGGTGTGTTAACAGAGTAAGAATGTTTTTTATTTTTCTCGGTCTACGCTTTATCGAATTTAGAATTTTTTGTTTAAGTAAAACTGCTAAGGACGCATTGGCAGTACAAATTTACAATATTTCGGCACCGTGATGGCGAGTTCTATGACAGAGTTGGAAGAAAAATATATAAGAGAAACCGAGAAGGAATACACTGCAGATGTATACATTTTTTTATGTGCTCGCTGCTCAGCGATGTAAAGAAAGAAAAAGAGGAGAGAAAACTAAAAATTAAAAACAGAGATAAGCTGTGCTGTGCTCGCAGTTGTGTGCAAGAGGAGCATGCGGCAAACGTAAATATAACAACAACAAGTGCCCGCGCCACTACATTTTTGCTTAGAAACAAGCAAAGAACATGAATGATTGAACTTGCTTTGCTTCTTTTCGGGTCGCTCATGAGTCATGATACATGAGTTCGGTCTACTCGAGTATGCATAAAATTTGCGACTGTCATGACACCTAAGAAGAATCAACGATAACTTCGGCCGGAAAACTCTGTCAATATAAATTTAAACAGGCTTGATCACAAAGCAAAATCATACAAAAGTAGTGATCCAAACAATAAAAAACCGATACAATCATATACATGCATAATACCTACACAACACAACTTTTCAGTTGTAACAGCAAATAAAATACATTTCAAGGGGAGTGTGTGAATGCAGTGAACGTTACTATGTATTGAACCACAAGTAAATATAAGAGTGACCATTGTAAATCGGCACCACGGATTCAAAGTTAGAGTGTCGAACGCTTATGATGTTGTTGTGTGCTTATTGTGTGCAGCTGTTTGACGCTATCGCTTCTCGTTTCGTTCTTCAATATAACTTTCACATTTGCTGTTTTGCTATTTGCCTGGTGACTCTGCAAAATGCCTCCCGTATACTTTAGATAGTGCCTGTACAAAATTACTCAATTAGTCAATAATGATTGAAAATAAGTTCATATTTCGATAATTTAAGCATTTATTGTTATTTGTATACATGCAAAACCGATACAAGTAGGCGATGGAAATTGCAAGAACAAAACCACAGTTGCTAATTCGTAGGAATGGCATAGAAGAGGGTCGAAGAATTTTCATTCCCGCACGCATCCCACTTCACAACCCAATCAAAGTTAATTTTCGGTTGAAATACCAAATATAAGAGAGGTCAAGTCCCAAACGGCTGTGTGTTGTTGCGTTCAAAGTTGCGTGCAAGTAAACAGTATACATATTCATGCACGTGGCATATCTTTTTTCTTTGTTTTCCCTTATGTTTTTCAAATAACAAAATAACAAATGTCACACGCCTTGTTGTTGCTCGTTTGATTTCGTTTTCACATGAGACAATTGCAGTTTGCCTTGTAGAAAAGGTAGAATTAGCTTCATTCTTTTGCACACGGCACCAAAGACGCTAACCTACGAACGACATGACCACGAACAACCACAGAAGACAACCGCAGATGCTGTTTAGCGTTTTCACATGTGACACTTGCAGTTTTGCTGGTTGCTTGGTAGTAAAGGTAGAATTAGATTTATTCTTTTGTACACAACACCAAAGATGCTCTCCTGCGAACGACATGTCCACAAACACCCACACAAACACACGACAACCCCAAACGGTTTTTAACGTTTTCAAATTTGAAACTTGTAGTTGAGCTCTTTGCCTGGTAGTAAAGATAGAATTACCATTATTCAATTTCGATTTTTCGACATATCTAGCTCAAAAACTAGGTATAAATGCAATTTAAATCAATTTTAGTTCTTTAGTTAGGTTTTCCATAAAGAAAAAAAAAGAATAAAAAAGACAACAGTGCGTGCCCTTCCTCTTTTTGTTGTTTTGTTAGATACACTGCTAACAAAGACCGATTATTTGATGCCATAGATGTTGTTGAGGTCTGGAGTTTTTTCCAGAGCTATTTAGGCAAATTAAAATTGCAATGAAATTTGAACAATTTATTTTTACACAATATTTAAAGTTTTGCTTGACACAATTAATTTTTACAATATTTAGAGGAACTTGGAAGAAGCCGACCAGCTCTTCATCAGCGAACTTAAGCGAACGAACCAAAGGTATGATAGCGAATGATAGTATCAGAACAAGCAAATTGAGCAATTGGGGTGCGATAACGAAATCAAATCGATCGGTCTAGAATTAATAATAGCAGCAATTTGACAAAGCAGATTGCGAAGATCATTAAAGTTAAGTAGTAATCCGGCAGCGGTGCGATGGAAATGGTGCTTCGCCGTTTTGACCGCCGATTCCCAGAGTCCACCAAACTGCGGTGAACGGGGCGGAATAAAGCGCCAATCGATGTAGTCAGAGATGCAAAACACCTGTACAACCCTTTGATGTTGATTGCTCAGGAACAACTGCTCAGCTTGGACAGCGAAATTTTTGCACCCACGACATTTGTTGCGTTATCTGACCATTTCTTCTTAGGTCACGAGTCTAGAAGAAACGCTTCAGCACACTGAGGAAAGATTGCGTGGGAACCAATTCTAAATATACAGCTTTCGTAGCGAATTAAATGAGCGAATTGACATATCATTTTATAGGCATATAATTTTATAAATAATGCCCTCGTGGTGATTCACAGATCTTCAAGATCTGATCTAGATGACTCATTCGAATTAATGCTGTCTATCTAATTATATCTAATTATATAGACGCAATTCGTCATCAATTTATTTATTCAAAATTTCCATGCGGCATTCGACTTCGAGCGCGTTAAATGAAATAGCCTGATCTTCAATTGACTTTTTTATACGCCTAATATTGTTAGTACGAGCGTCTAATTGTTTTACAGCCGCGCTGAATTCCCAATCAGCGCTGGAGTGGTTGTGGTTGCCACGAATTCTTCTAGGCATTTTGCGTTTATTCGCGACAAACTGAAATTGCTTAATATAGCAGCGAAACCAGTAACACAAATCTATTTATTTGATTACCTTGTTTTAATTTATGGCGAAGTAATGTTAATGCACAAACGAAATATATAATGCAATCGAAATCAATTAAAATAATTCATAATAACAGCTGACCGAACTGTCTTTATGTACGTGAGAGGCTTCGTTTGATCACTGCAGCAACGAAACGAAAGAATATGTGCAAGCGAAGCAATATAAAAACGAGATTAAACTCCCAATTACATAAGCAAGCGCAGAGTGTATAAATGTGTGTTTTATGTGTGCCACACCAAAACATGATATACAGACAAAGCAAGAAAGCAATCCGACGAAATTGATAACAGCCACTAGGCCAAAACGTATTTACGAACGAGGGTAATTTCGCATGTCCACTGCAGCAACGAAACGAAATCGAAGCAATATAAAAAATAAAAATAAACGAGATGAAATTCCCCACGGGTATAAGTACGCCCAGTGTGCATATGAATGTTTTCTTAAGCACTTCTCCTTCTATGCCGAATTTTATTTACACATGTGAATATACATATTTAATCTTGTGAATCATAGTGGTAGTAAGATCGAACCAAGCAGCTGTGAAATCAAATAACTGGTGAAAACGAAACCGGTCGTAGCTGTTATTTACTGCACTCGTACACTATTTGTTATTGATTTATCACGAGAGCGGGGGAACCAGAGAGAAGTTATTCATATAGAGTTCACATTTCTCTCTTAAAAAAATGGCCGGAGAGACTCTTCAGAAACGATTAGAATCCGACACTGATTCTGTACATCAACAGAATTGTTGGCTGTTCAACTTATGCAGCGTAACATGTTGCGGTTGGTTTGCTTGGGTTTGCAAATGGACGGATGTCGAACTGCCGTAAAAGGGGAAAATATTCAATGACAAGTAAATTACAAAAACACAAGAAAGACGTAATAAAAACAAAAATCAGAGACACTGCCTTCTTTCTTCGATTTTTTTAAAGTTCTTTATTTGGGTAGAGAATATTAAGCAAACTGTGTGGAGTTTTCTCCACGCACCCCACTTCACATCGTATCCATCAAGTTAATTTTCGCTTGTCGTACCAAATGTATCAGAGGTCAGGCCCCGAGCGCGTGTTTCGTTGATGAGTTCAGGTTTGCGCGCACGCAAAAAGTATTGATATTCACGCAGGCACATCTTTTTTCTTTGCCTTCCCTTATGTTTGGAAAATAAGAAAAAAACAAATGTCACACGCTTTGTTTCTGCTGGTTTGATTTCGTTTTTACATGGGACCCTTGCAGTCTTACTATTTGCCTGGTAGTAAAGGAAGAATTAGTATTATTCAACTTAGATTTTTCGACATATCTAGCGCAAAAAATAGGTATAAATGTATTTTAAATAAATTTTAATTATTTATTTAGTTTTTCCTTAAAGCCAAAAATAAAATAAAAACAACAGCGCAAGTAATAACTTTAGATTTATATTTATAATGGAAGTAAGCTTATATAAAGTATTGGCTTTAGTTAAATTGTTTATTATTTTTAACAAGCTTTTAATACATGTAGTTGCTTTCAGTTCAGCCTTAAGACTGACTTTACTTCTAATTCCTCTTTTCCTTATATACTAGTTTTGCCTAACATTTTACCGTTATGTAACAGTGAACATCTGGCGAACATCTTCCAACTGATAGTAACGGTAACTTACAGGGTAGGCTATATGTAACTGGCGTACATCTGCCAACTGGTAATAACGGTAACTTAGAGGGTAGGCTATATGTAACTCGCGTGCCCTTCCTCTTTTTGTTGTTTCATTAGATTTCATTGGTTTACAAAGAACCATAACGCAATGCCGTGATGACGCGGTGACTCGTTGACACGATGACGCTCTGATGGCACTTTAAAATTTAACTCTACCGAAACCAAAGATGTTTCACATCAAAAAACGTTTGATAATGTATATGCTTTGGGCCATTATATATTCAGAGAACACCTTTCTATTCATAAGAAGTAAAATAGTGAGCAAACCTTAAATATATTTCATATCCAAACAGAGGGAAAAGACATTTCACAACCACGCAATGCCAATGAAAGCAAATAACATGAAAAAAACGAAGTTAATCACACCTTTTTACATATAAATGACAACGATTTTTATGTGGCCTTAAACTTACGCTAATGTCTCACTTCGTGATGTGTAACTTAAACTTACAATTCGGTGAACTGCGCGATTGTCCATTTTTGTGATCCCTTAATTTACTTATGAAATGCTCTTTCGTTATGTTACGGTTTCTACTTGTCAACTTCTACTGCAAGCCAGTCAACTTTTTAAAACTCATAATATTGTACCATAGTAATTTAATGGCTTATAGTAACTATGATAAGACGCTTGAAAAAACAGCGTCAATGGTAGTACAGTAATGTGTTGCGAAATGCGCTGGACCATTATTAATATTTAAATCAAATGTATATAATAAAAAGGATATTAATTCTTCGAATTTTTCTTTATTCTTGAAGTTGACGTTGAAGCCAATATGAGTGGAACCTTATGAAAACTTTGTTTAAGTAATTTAGAACCTCCCTCGGTATATTCGAACAATGATCGACGAATGAATAATATAATATCCTCAATCTTTTGATTTGAGGATATATAAATAACTACAATAACTATTGCAAAATTGTTTCCTATTTTACAAATAACTAAACAAATGTCGCCAACTTATGAGTGCTTAGTACTCAAATCATTAATGTTTGACAAAAGCGTTATCATATTTTCTGTACAAATATGAGCCACGTCTTCAGTTCTACTATATATTGCGACTCTACTTGAACAAACATTTGGTTGTTTATAATAAGAAATGCAATTAAAATTAGGAAGGGCAATTTATTCTACATTTCTTATGCACGTTTCAAAAAGTAATAGTAGGTTAGAATTTTTAGTAACTGGATCCAAGAAATCTAAGTTATGACTTTTTAAAATTTGGCAGGTAAAAATGAATAATGAAAGACCTCTTTTTTACAAATCATATCCAAGATAACTACGTTCTGGTCCGCAATGTGTTTAACGACAATTTTTGAAATTCTTGCAGCAATTTCTCTGTGGATCTAGCTTGCTTTCGATAATGATAAAATTTAAATTTCGTTGGATCATCTTAGGGGTGTAACAATATAGAAGTTTTTGTATGTGTTACTCGATATAGAGCAAAGTTTACAACTTCTTGCAAATGATATTTGCTGTACGCGTAAACTATTTCACTTAAATTTCCACCCTGCGATTTATGTGTGGTAATAGCGCAATTCGAAATTAAAGGAAAATGCTTTCGAGTACCAATGTGATGTGATGCCAATGGAATGTTCGCAGATCGTTGTTCAATAGGCACAGCAAGGCTACTAACTCCACTTTGTACAACTAACGGAGCAGCTATTTTGCTCTTCTTCCAACCAATCGTTGTTGAACCACAAAACTCCAACCAAACTCTACAATGTTGTTTGTATCAAAATCTAAATGCACTAATTTTCCAGTCGTACCATTACATAAGCCATCTGATATATCAACATGTGTTTCGTATGGTATAACTTACTTTTTATGTAACTTCACTTAGCACTTTGTTCATGATTTTTAGATTCTGTAATTGAATCAGTGGCTGTAGATATAATTTTGTCTTCGAATTGTTGTAGAACGTAAACATGCTCCTCTTTGAAAAATAGGCGAATCCCATTAGGACACAATTTTTGAGTATCGGCTTTTTACAAAAAACCTTGATTGTATCAACTCGATTTCTTATTTTTCTAAAGGCTCATCCTTGCCTAATTTCATTAGTAAATGAGAAAATACACCATTAGCTTCTCTCTTGACTTGGTTGAGTTGATAAAATTTAAGTGTTCGCCAAAGCTGGGTGTTGCACGTACCGGTGGTAGCTTCCGAAAATCTCCAATATATAACTATATATATATATATATATATATATAACTATACCACCAAATTCTTCATTATGATTATTGGTTATTTATTTTAAACGTAAGTCAATTGCCACTAAAACCTCTGAGCTGATCATACTTATTTCATCGATGATTGATACTTGTACATATCTAAAAAGATATATATACACATGCGCTATTTCAGATGACAGAGGCAATCGTTTTGAAATTGGAATTATAAGTGCAGAATGAATTGGTGTCCCATCCAATTGAAATAGAAGCTTTACCAGTGGTAGCGCAAGTTATACAAGCATTTCAATAGCCGTCTGTGTCAGTAAATCTGTTATAAATTTTCATTATGAGTAATGACAAAATTTTTACCAGTGCCTGGACCAGTGGAAAAAATTTGTAAAGGTGCTTGGTGTGGAGTTTGTAAATGTAAAATAATATGCATCAATAAACGAAACCCGCGACAAAAAGATAAGGATAACAATGTGTGAGTGTGCTTAGCACTCACGAGCGCATGTAAAATATCATTCCATCGAAACCAAAGATGCTTCACAAAAAAACGTCGTCACCTCGACTACCTCGCTTCCCTCGCCAAAAAAATTTTTCTTTGTTGACAAGTAATATTATGTTCGAAAATGCATACTTATAGGTCGCCTTCCTTTAGATTAGCTATAGGATTATAATTTATTATTTATATGAAAGCCTGTGCGAATCGAACAATCATATATATAAGCAATTTCACTTTCGGAAGCATATTAAGTTTCGTCGATTCTTCATTGTATCTTGTGTTAAAAAAGTCAAGTGAAGAATTAAAATAAATTAAATAAGGAAATTCCTTTTGCTAAAACCTCAGTTAAAAATAAAATTAAAAATAAGAACGGGTAAAATTAAGCGCCATTCGGTTCGCCGCGCTGCGGCAAAAGCATTAAAAGTGGTAAAAATTCGGAATCTTAGCGACGTTTCGGGTGTTAGCAATTCTAACAGAGATGACTCACATCTATCTGACTCGGAGTTGCGGCGGGTTCCTAATGCTCATGGCTACATGACAACTATACATCAACTACGACAACAACAACAACAACAACGTCAAATGTGTCGAAGTATATAGTGACGCATTCAAGCGCCCTATCTGAAATGTGCTCGTTCGTTGATTTGCAGGTCAATTTTTGACTGGCGCTGCCCCGTTGCCTGCTTTTTCTTTTAGCACGGCCCCGTATTGTACCACAACTGGGACTTCTTTTGCTCAGGTGTGTTGGCAGACGGCTGCGCCAAAAACCACCCAGGCCCCTTTCTCGTCATGGTAGGGGAAAGAAGGGGAAAAGGGGTCAGCCCAAGCCGTGGAATTTTCTATTTCTCGGGAAAGTTCTGGCACATCATCAAATCGCTTTGCTCTGCTATCTGACGCTGGGAATGAGGATGAGACCACTGAAGCACTGGCCGAAGCCGAGAAAATGATCCTTGACGCTGATACTTTGCTTGATGGAATTAAACCACTCGCAGGACTAGAAAACCACCCCCTATCAACATTGATAATGTGAGCAATGCTCAACTTTTGGAACAGGAGCTGGTTCTGGTGTCCGGAACAAACAGTTTCTCGCTTAAAGTTATGAGAAATGATACAGTAAGGGTCTATACTGAGGATTCTGATTCGTATCGTATTCTGGTTTGTTACCTAAAAGAGCGTAACATTAAACACTACACATATCAGCTTAAGGAGGATAAAGCTTTCAGGGTAGTTGTTCGCAACCTGGCGAGCACCACCCCCACACTATTATCAAGGAAGCCTTTTATACCAAAGGCCACAATGTCACCGGTGTGTTTAATCCCAACTCCCGCGAGTTAATCACTAAGGTTAATGGAGCAGACACCGAAAAGATGGTACCAAACAACTTCTTCTTCATCAACCTTGCCAAAGCACCTAACAATAAGGAGGCTCTGAAAATTCAGCATGTATACAGGCAACGTGTCCTGGTGGGAATTCCAAAAAGATCCTTGATTGCCATTCAGTGCTATAGATGCTTTGGATTTGGGCACACCAAAAATTACTGTCTGCGACAGTTGATTTGTGGAAAACGTGGGAAAAACCATATCACCACCCAATGTTTGGCTGTGGACTAACTTTGCTGCATAAATTGCGGTGAGAAACATGCTGCTTGAAGTAAGGACTGCCGAAAAAAGAAATTAAACAGCCCAAAACCCAATATAACAATTGTGACGCGTGGCAGCAACAAGGAAGATTCTATGAGAAGAGCGAGTTACGTTCCGACGGTAATGGTCAAGGGAGACACCTCATATGCAGACACACTACGTGCTGGTTTGCATATAACTAATCCTCCGAAGAGACCTTCCAATGTTAGCAACAGAGCTGTGCATCTACAGCAATCGCCACAGACCCCTAACAGCATTAGCAGGTTAGAGGCTGCAATAAGAGCCCTCACAGCTTAAGTTGACACAATTACATTAATGTTTAATGAACTGAAGGAGAGCAATCAGTTCCTCAAACAATTATGCCTCAATTTCGTGAATACCCGTAAATGATGAGCCGTTCACTTAGCCTTGGATTGTGGAATGCTCATGGAATTTCTGGGCATGTTGAGGAGCTTAAGCATTTCCTAACCGACCATAACATTGATGTGTTGGCTGCAAACATTCACAAGGCTGACCATCCCAGCAACAGGCATAGAGGAGGAGCGGCTGTGCTTATTAAGTCTGCTATTCTTTACAAGAGCCAGTGAGAACAGCGAAATTACAGATGGCCACCATCCAGATTTCAACCAGTAGGGGCGTAATGCCTCTGCATTATATTATCTCCGCATCTTAATTGGTCATCTGTAGACTTCGAAGATCTTTTAAACAATCTTGGAAGAATGTTTCTCATAGGTGGAGACTTTAACACCAAAAGCAGATTCTGTGATAACTTTAGAGCGGATACAAGGGGTAGCTGCTTACAGGAAGTTGTGCAAAACTCAACAGCTCAAATCCTGGCAACTGGTCAAGCGACCCATTTCCCGTACGCCCAGAGACACACACCCAGCGCTATTGATTTCTTCATTTATAATGGGCTGCGTTCGGACGAGTTGTCTATCAGGACTGAGTATCAACTCTCCTCTGATCATCTCCCCCTTGTGATTGATTTTGATTCCACTCCGAAGATTAAAACAATAAAAGGACGACTGCTCCCACCTGGAACTCACTTAGCTGCATTTCGCCGAGATCTGGATGAATCTCTAAGTTTAGAGTTGGAAATCCTGATGCCCGATGGCATTGAAGATGCGCACTCGATCTTTCTAATTAAGGTGTACTCAGATGTTCTCATTGCCGCCCTCTTAAATCCACCAAATGGCTCAAGAGTGCGTTCTGGACTTCCCCCATCTATTTACTTTTTTTTTATTTTTAAAATTGATTTGTTATTATCAACACACAAAAGCATTGCTGCTTATTTAGAGGAGACTTAGGAAACAGTTTTGTCGCACCCGCGATCCTATTGTGGACAAGGTTTTTCGTAGAGTGTCGAATAGAGTTAAAAAGCTGCTGACGCTGCTAAAGAGGAAGATAATAACAGGTTTTTGTCAAATGTCTCCACCGACGACCCCACAAAACATTCCTTGTGGAAGTTAGCGAGAAGGTATAAACAACAGGTAACCCCAAAATTTCCAATCAAGAAGGCTGACGGATCCTGGGCTAGAACTTTAAGCGAACGAGCCGAGGCTTTCGTCGAGGAATTGGAAGGTCGATTTCAGCCATTTGATACCAGCTCAGAACTCAGCGTTCGCCAGATCCATATGATCCTTGAAAGCACCGGGCAATTATGCCTCCCGGTTGCTCCTATTACAACCGAGGAAGTCTCAGCACATATTAAAGGGTTGAACACTAAAAAGGCTCCAGGTGAAGATAGACTGGACAACTTTACACTTAAGGCAATGCAGCTAAAACTGTGCTATTTCTGGTGCTCATTTTTAACTCAGTGCTGAGATTGGGATATGTGCCGAAAGAGAGAAAGAAGGCGAGAATTTGCATGATTCATAAGGCCGGCAAAGGCCCTTACACCTTATATCCCTACAGACCAATTAGCCTGCTACCCACTGTAGCAAATTTGTTTGAACGCTGTTTGCTGACACGAATCCTGCACTTCAAAAAGTAAAGCAAATAGTCTCTTCCTTTCAATTTGGCTTTAGTAAGTCCCACGGAAATCCACTGAAATTTACAACCGGATTTCTGTCCGGGAATTTTCATTGGAAACTAGCTGCTTGAACACCATTCAGGTTATAAATACCTGGGTGTGTATTTGGATAGGCGGCTAACTTTCAAGACGCATATTTCAAGTATCACGAAATCTTAAAACAGAGGATTGGTAAATTGCATTGGCTTTTAACTAACAGGAATAAATTGTCCTTGGGAAATAAGGTGAACATTTACAAAACCATTATTTCTCCTGCTTGGCGATACGGTTTGCAGGTGTATGGCATAGCAACGAGGTCAAACATAATGAAGTTGAGAGTACTGCAGGCCAAGACATTGCGTATGCTTACTGCTGCCCCTTGGTTCATGCGAACCGCGGACCTTGAAAATGTCTTAACAATACCAAAAATTGGCGATGTGATAAATCGTCAGGCCAAAAAATATATAGAAAGGTTAAAAAATCATCCAAATAAACTAGAAAGGCGCCTTCTAAAACGACGCAGAATGGGAGGAGTTAGGGTGGCGAAACGGCTGAGAAGATCGCACCCTGCCGAACTCCGTAATAGATCCTTTTAATTTACTATACTTTATCCCCACTTATTATTTAAGTTGTTTTGTTAATTTTTGTATATACAATTTAATTTGAATTGTTCTAATAATAACAGAAAAATTAAATATAAAGGAAACAAGAAAAAAAAGGAAGCATATTAGAATACATAACTGAGGCACATAACGTATACATTTATATAAAATATATACGCGATATGCGACATGCATGCCAATTGATATGCGAGATCGGCGTTGAGTAGGGTAGACAAACAAATGAAATTAAACTCGCTCTCTCTCTCTTCACAAACGTGGACGCTTGAAATTCTGAGCAGTTGTCTTGCTGTTGTTACCGTTGCTGGTGTTAAATAAAATACAACAACAACGTTGTTACGGTTTTTGAATTTTCTGTAATTTCACTCCTACCACAAGCCGCGTGAAAGAACGTCGTTCCAGAAAACCTAAACCACCTCCAACCGTATACATGGAGCAGAGTAGCTAGGGTAGAATCAATCAGCCTACTTGACGTAAGAGGAGAATCGGAAACGAGAGAGGAGTACCGAGCAAATCAAGACAATATGGCGATCAATAGCACTGCTGCATTAAACGATTGATATGTATATGACTTTTAAAATCCCGGCCCTCGTAAAACAATTACCAACCTTTAACCACAACTCGAAACAATTACAATCTTTAACCGAAATCGTCGAAGAAATACTGTCTCTGTTCAGAAGAACAGACCAAATCCCCCAAGGGAGGATCATACTGAGAGCCATCCGAAACGAAATAGAAGGAGAGGCCCATGAAATATTAGACGGAAACTTAGTGTCCCTCAACGGTCCCACATCAAATAAGCCTTGACAGCCCAGTATGCGGATAGAAGATCAATAATAGCCCTGATGAAACAGTTACACAATTTAACTCAACAAGAGAAATTCATAAAACAATTCTACGACGATATTTAGAATTGTAGATCAAATCAAGATAGTAAATAAGGATCAACCATACCGTACAATACGAGTAATGACGAGCACGGCTACAATAATTACCATCAACAGAATTATAATCAGGATTACGGACAACACAGGAACCGTAATAGCAATAGTAGCCGCAACTAAAATAATCACTGAAACCCAAATGACTCTTATAAACAAAGCAATAATTACCGAAACAGTTCTGGACGTCCAAAGCATAACACTAACAACAAAATAACCAACGAAGGACTATCGAACCGCTTAATCATGAACCGATCAACCATAAAAGCGTATAATCTAGATACAAGAATAATTCTCGAAGCAACGTCGACGCCAAGAAATTGGAAATTCATAATATTGCCCATCAAGAAAAGCAAACATACCAAGAACAAACAATCGAATTATGTAACATCGATGTACACACGTTGGCAAATTGTGAAAAGTAAAAATTTTAATATTGCGATTTGTGGAAAAAAAGATATTTTTGAATCTTTTATAATGTGTACAAATTTGTTTTCGGTTTATAAAAAAACTTAAAATTGTAGTTTATACGTACCTTTGTTATGTGCCATGATCAACTGTTTATTGTTTTGGCGCAAAAAAGACTAGAAGTAGACTGTTAAGAATGCCATTTTAAACGAAGAACTTTGCAACACTGTCAGAAATTGTCAGCCCTCTTCATAATACTATTATGGATTCGCGGCGATTCGTATTGCATACTACAACAACAACCCTTGAATGTCGTCACTTTTCCTTTTGGTTGTTGTAGAAAGAGATACGAATCGCCGTCGAATCACCAGTGATTCGAATCCTATCCCACTGTGAAAAGGACATAAAACTGTACTAAACCAACACCAACTTACGAAAACGACAATTTACCACATATTCAAAGAATTCAATGACAAACCACATTTCCACTTTCTCATCTTTAAATTTCACGCCTATTTTGGTGAACTATTAGGTATAAGCGCCCTTAAGCTGCTAAAAGCCAATATTATCCTAGAAACGAGCGTCCTGCAAAAATTGAAGGCACAGTTGACACTTTCCATAAAAACAAATACAGTTTTAGAAACCCACACCATCCCAGCGCTATCAAAAAAGTTATTCCAATACCAGCGAATTTGAGTAATAGACAATTTATAAGTAAAACTGTCTATGTTCCGGACCATTGCAAATAGCAAATGGGATTTACAAAGCCTCGAATAACTTAGCACACATGGAATTAATTAACAACTCCGACGAGGATCAAACACTCTATTTGGAAACACTTCTTATAGTCGAACCCCATTGTGAAGAAAATCACATAGAAATTAACAACATGGAATTATATATAAAAACCAGAGAAGGCCCTAGTAAGGAAGACATCAACGAACTTGTACGAACAGACCACCTCAACGCTGAAAAAAACAGAATACGACGTCCTGACATTTACAAGTACAATAAAAGATAATATAACTAAAACAAAGGATATTCCCATCTACATTAAGTCATACAGATACCCCTATATACACAAGGAAGAAGTGCGAAGACAAATAGACGAAATGTTGGACCTAGGAATAATAAGACAAAGTTTTTCACCATGCAGTTCTACAGTGTGGATAGTGCCGAAAAAAAAAGACGCAAGTGGGAAACAATAAATCGACTACCGGAAACCTATTGAAAAAAGAGTTTCAAGACACATATTTCAAGTATTACGAAATCCTTAAGACAGAGGATTGATAAATTGCATTGGCTTTTAACTAACAGGAATAAATTGTCCTTGGGAAATAAGGTGAACATTTACAAAACCATTATTTCTCCTGCTTGGCGATACGGTTTGCAGGTGTATGGCATAGCAACGAGGTCAAACATAACGGAGGTGAGAGTACTGCAGGCCAAGACATTGCGTATGCTTACTGCTGCCCCTTGATTAATGTGAACGGCGGACCTTGAAAATGTCTTAACAATACCAAAAATTGGCGATGTGATAAATCGTCAGGCCAAAAAATATATAGAAGGGTTAAAAAATCATCCAAATAAACTAGCAAGGCGCCTTCTAAAACGACGCAGAATGGGAGGAGTTAGGGTGGCGAAAGGGCTGAGAAGATCGCACCCTGCCGAACTCCGTAATAGATCCTTTTAATTCACTATACTATATCCCCACTTATTATTTAAGTCATAACTGAGGCACATAACGTATATATTTATATAAAATATATACGCGATATGCGACATGCATGCCAATTGATATGCGAGATCGGCGTTGAGTAGGGTACACAAACAAATGAAATGAAACTCGCTCTCTCTCTCTTCACAAACGTGAACGCTTGAAATTCTGAGCAGTTGTCTTGCTGTTGTTACCGTTGCTGGTGTTAAATAAAATACAACAACAACGTTGTTACGGTTTTTGAATTTTCTGTAATTTCACTCCTACCACAAGCCGCGTGAAAGAACGTCGTTCCAGAAAACCTAAACCACCTCCAACCGTATACATGGAGCAGAGTAGCTACTGAAGAATCAATCAGCCTACTTGACGTAAGAGGAGAATCGGAAACGAGAGAGGAGTACCGAGCAAATCAAGACAATATGGCGATCAATAGCACTGCTGCATTAAACGATTGATATGTATATGACTTTTAAAATCCCGGCCCTCGTAAAACAATTACCAACCTTTAAAGACAACTCGAAACAATTACAACCTTTAACCGAAATCGTCGAAGAAATACTGTCTCTGTTCAGAAGAACAGACCAAATCCCCCAAGGGAGGATCATACTGAGAGCCATCCGAAACAAAATAGAAGGAGAGGCCCATGAAATATTAGATGGAAACTTAGTGTCCCTCAACGGTCCCACATCAAATAAGCCTTGACAGCCCAGTATGCGGATAGAAGATCAATAATAGCCCTGATGAAACAGTTACACAATTTAACTCAACAAGAGAAATCCATAAAACAATTCTACGACGAAATTTAGAATTGTAGATCAAATCAAGATAGTAAATAATGATTAACCATACCGTACAATACGAGTAATGACGAGCACGGCTACAATAATTACCATCAACCGAATTATAATCAGGATTACGGACAACACAGGAACCGTAATAGCAATAGTAGCCGCAACTAGCCGCAGTAGTAAGTAGCTTGTGCTTAACAGACGTGTTTTGATTCTGCTCCGCATTTTGATTTAGATTAGCATTTGGCAATTAATTTGTCTATTGTCGTTTATCGTTAATAATATTTATTTTCTTTCCGGTGTTAAGTGAATTATTAAGTGAATTTATTTGTGGTGTATGGCTCATTTCACCCGTATAAATTTTGTACTTATCAATGTTTAATTATTTTTGTCAAGTACAACGCTTAAATTTGCCTTTCCTGTGTATTCAGTTCAATCTCTTTTTTTTTCCTGCTTTGCTCTCTCTTTTTCTGTTTCCTTCTTGCTCTCTATACAGTAGTTATTATTTTTAAATAACTGTATTTCCTCTTTTTTCTCTGGGTAAATATTATTATTCACCTTACTTTTCTCTTTGCAATTCTATCTCTGCTAGCTGAGAGCGTCAAAATTCGGACTTAAGTCGTTGTGCTTTTTTTGCACAGTGTGTTGATAATAACAAACAAATTTTGAAAATAAATTAAAAAAAAAAATTTTTTTCACTCAAGTTTATTTTATTGTTATTATTTTATTTATTAATTTTTACTTACTTAAAATTTTTTATCTTTTATTTTTTTAATTTTATATTTTTTTTTAAATTTTTAATATTTTTTTTATTTTTTTTTTTATTTATTTTATTATTGATATTATTATTATTATTATTTTTTATTTACTTCTTTTTCACTTATTTTTCTTTTATTTATTCATTTTTTTCCTATCTTATTTATCTTATTTTGCTTTTATTTTATTTAATATCTGGTATCTATACTTCGCGCAAAATGAATTGCTGTATTCGGGCTTGCACCAACAAGGACAACTTTAATAGTGATAAGCTTAGAGGTGTCTCTTGTTGGATGTGCGATAACATCGCCCACCTTAATTGTGCTGGGTTGACTGGTCGCGACTATGACCGACTTTACGGTACTGCTAAACCTGCATGTGGTGGCATCAGGTGGTCGTGCCCCACCTGCTTCAATCGCCAGGGGGACTTCTCATTGATGTACCACCGTATGCGAATTAAATACCAAAAACTTAAGAAACTATTCACTGAGCTAGCCTCAGAGTGTGATGCTGGGTCAAAAATGTTTTTGGAGTACTCTTTCGACTTGACTCCAACGGCTAATGCAGTACAACTGCCGCCATTATCCCCTCATAATCTTCCGCCTACAACAGCGCCACTTATTTCTTTTTCGTCTCCTCAACCCCCTTCTTCACAATCCCCTCTAACTTGTTCTACTATTTCTTCATCTGTCGCTTTGAACTTTCCATCCACTACTTGTTCGTCCTCCTCGATTCCTTGTCCTACTTCTGTGACTTCAACTTCAACTTCTCCAACTTGTTCTTCTTCTTCCCAACCTTTACCCAGTCACTCTTCTGTACTTTCTTCCATATCCACCCCATCGTCCCATCCCGCTCAAATTCCGGTAGCTCCGTCAACCACTATCCCATCTACTACTTCTTCATCTATCGCCTTTAACTTTCCCTCCACTACTTGTTCGACTTCCTCTATTCCATGTCTTACTACTGTGACTTCAGCTTCAACGTCTCAAACTTGTTCCCCTTCTTCACAACCTTTACCAACTTATTCTTCTGTATTTTCTTCAATATCTAATCAATCATCCCATCCCGCACCAATTCCAGTAGCTCCTTCTACCAATATCCCCTCTACTACCACTTCATCTGTCGCTTTCAACTTTCCCTCCACTAATTGTTCATCTTGCTCTACTCCCTGTCCTACTACTGTAACTTCTGCTTCATCTTCCACTAAAGTCTCTAACTCCTCCCGTACTTTGTCACCCCCTAAGAGTTCTACACAGTCCAATACTGCCTCTACTCCAGTGCCATGTATTTTGAAGGTGCTGGATCCTCGTAAACATATTTTTATTTCCAGGTTGGATAAGGAGACAACCTGTGACGACGTTGCACGCTATATATCATCAAAAGCATGCAACACTTCGAATATTAATATTCATAAGTTTAATTTTTCTAGCCCTAGAGAAGGCTCTTCTTTCAAGCTTTCAGTTGGTATTGAAGTATTTTCTGTCATTTGTGGCGCTAATTTCTGGCCTGCACATATGGTGGTCCATGAGTTTATTCCTAAGAAAAAAACTAGGCTTTCGCAGGTAACCTTACCAGTCACTGCTTCAGTTTCATCTTCTGCTTCTTCCACTACACTTTCAAAGTATTAGAAGGCTAGGCTAAAGTGTAAACTTTCTTCATTTTATCTTAGAAGTTTTTCTATCAGTTCTGTCATTATTGTTTTCGTTGAGACTTTGCTTCGCCGTGATTTTCTAAACTCTGAAATTTCCACTTCTACATTATTGGCTTAATTGAATTAATGCATAACTTACTTTCTAAACTTGTAATCTAAATTTTTGTTTGAATTGTCTATATCATTTTAGGTATTGAATTCTAAATTAAGTCTTAGATTTAGTTTAATATTGCATGTTTATTAGAGGCTGATGATGTTTTTATCTGTAGCCAAATATTTAACACGTAGACATTAGCTTTGGTATAGCATGTTCACCAAAGAACTTAGCAATTAACACCAGCTGAGCCCAGTCTATATGACTGGGTGAATTTTGATGCCACTTGGGCCTGCCCCATGTGAGATCAGTGTGTGGTCATTGCGTACCTACTATGTCAATGTAGAAAAAAAAAAAAAAAAAAAACTACAATAATCACTGAAACCCAAATGACTCTTATAAACAAAGCAATAATTACCGAAACCGATCTGGACGTCCAAAGCATAACACTAACAACAAAATAACCAGCGAAGGACTATCGAACCGCTTAATCATGAACCGATCAACCATAAAAGCGTATAATCTAGATACAAGAATAATTCTCGAAGCAACGTCGACGCCAAGAAATTGGAAATTCATAATATTGCCCATCAAGAAAAGCAAACATACAGAGAACAAACAATCGAATTATGTAACATCGATGTCACTGTAAATTTTCATCCACCAGCCTCAAAGAACGGACAGGGTACATAGACATAGAAACACTTGGATCAAGCCTCCCGTACAAATGTATCGACTCACCATTCGGATTCCTACTCAGATTCCTCATAGATACTGGCGCAAGTACATCATTTATTAACCCAGAATTCGTCCCGAAACATCAAAACAAGAACTCGAAACACCGATGACAATTAATGCCCTGTTCACAGTACAGCTGAATCACTGAATGGAATCTTCGCGTTCAGACTACCAATTACGAATCATGAGCAGCTGGTTCTTGTTGGCACGTTGGCAAATTATTTTGTTATATGCGGCTTCTGGAAATTTGTGATTTACTGTCAATAATTTATTTCTAATAGCATAAACAATGGCTAAACATCACCCCGACTTGATATTCTGTCGTAAACAACCTGGCGTTGCCATTGGTCGCCTCTGCGAGAAGGACGACGGTAAATGTGTCATCTGCGATTCATATGTCCAACCTTGTACTTTGGTACGTATTTGCGATGAATGCAATTATGGTTCATATCAAGGACGTTGTGTAATCTGCGGTGGTCCTGGTGTGTCAGATGCTTATTATTGCAAATCGTGCACCATACAAGAGAAGGATCGTGATGGTTGCCCAAAAATTGTTAATCTAGGCAGTTCGAAGACAGACTTGTTTTACGAACGCAAAAAATATGGCTTCAAACAGAACTATTAATACTTGGAATCCATATGATTTTATTAGGACCAATTTAAAAATAATTATTTGCAATTACTTGTTTATTGTAATGATTAAAATATATTGTGAAAAGTAAAAATTTTAATATTGCGATTTGTGGAAAAAAAGATATTTTAGAATCTTTTATAATGTGTACAAATGTGTTTTCGGACGTAATTGGACTTACTTTTATAAAAAAACTTAAAATTGTAGTTTATACGTACCTTTGTTTTGTGCCATGATCAACTGTTTATTGTTTTGGCGCACAAAAGACTAGAAGTAGACTGTTAAGAATGGCCATTTTAAACGAAGAACTTTGCAACACTGTCAGAAATTGTCAGCCCTCTTCATAATACTATTATGGATTCGCGGCGATTCGTATTGCATACTACAACAACAACCCCTGAATGTCGTCACTTTTCCTTTTGGTTGTTGTAGAAAGAGATACGAATCACCGTCGAATCACCAGTTATTCGAGTCCTATCCCACTGTGAAAAGGACATAAAACTGTACTAAACCAACACCAACTTACGAAAACGACAATTTACCACATATTCAAAGAATTCAATGACAAACCACATTTCCACTTTCTCATCTTTAAATTTCACGCCTATTTTGGTGAACTATTAGGTATAAGCGCCCTTAAGCTGCTAAAAGCCAATATTATCCTAGAAACGAGCGCCCTGCAAAAATTTAAGGCACAGTTGACACTTTCCATAAAAACAAATACAGTTTTAGAAACCCACACCATCCCAGCGCTATCAAAAAAGTTATTCCAATACCAGCGAATTTGAGTAATAGACAATTTATATGTGAAACTGTCTATGTTCCGGACCATTGCAAATAGCAAATGGGATTTACAAAGCCTCGAAAGAACTCCGACGAGGATCAAACACTCTATTTGGAAAGGCTTCTTATAGTCGAGCCCTACTGTGAAGAAAATCACATAGAAATTAACAACATGGAATTATATATAAAAACCAGAGAAGGCCCTAGTAAGGAAGACATCAACGAACTTGTACGAACAGACCACCTCAACGCTGAAAAAAACAGAAGCTATTGAAATTATGCAGGTATTTAACCAATAGTCTTTAGAAGGAATACGACGTCCTGAAATTTACAAATACAATAAAACATAATATAACTACAAAAAAGGATATCCCCTATATACACAAGGAAGAAGTGCGAAGACAAATAGACGAAATGTTGGACCTAGGAATAATAAGACAAAGTTTTTCACCATGGAGTTCTACAGTGTGGATAGTGCCGAAAAAAAAAGACGCAAGTGGGAAACAATAAATCGACTACCGGAAACCTATTGAAAAGAGTTTCAAGACACATATTTCAAGTATTACGAAATCCTTAAGACAGAGGATTGATAAATTGCATTGGCTTTTAACTAGCAGGAATAAGTTGTCCATGGGAAATAAGGTGAACATTTACAAAACCATTATTTCTCCTGCTTGGCGATACGGTTTGAAGGTGTATGGCATAGCAACGAGGTCAAACATAACGAAGTTGAGAGTACTGCAGGCCAAGACATTGCGTATGCTTACTGCTGCCCCTTGGTTCATGCGAACGGCGGACCTTGAAAATGTCTTAACAATACCAAAAATTGGCGATGTGATAAATCGTCAGGCCAAAAAATATATAGAAGGGTTAAAAAATCATCCAAATAAACTAGCAAGGCGCCTTCTAAAACGACGCAGAATGGGAGGAGTTAGGGCGGAGAAACGGCTGAGAAGATCGCACCCTGCCGAACTCCGTAATAGATCCTTTTAATTCACTATACTTTATCCCCACTTATTATTTAAGTTGTTTTGTTAATTTTTGTATATGCAATTTAATTGAAGTTGTTCTAATAATAACAGAAAAATTATATAAAAAGGAAAAAAGAAAAAAAAAGGAAGCATATTAGAATTCATAACTGAGGCATATAACGTATATATTTATATAAAATATATACGCGATATGCGACATGCATGCCAATTGATATGCGAGATCGGCGTTGAGTAGGGTACACAAACAAATGAAATGAAACTCGCTCTCTCTCTCTTCACAAACGTGGACGCTTGAAATTCTGAGCAGTTGTCTTGCTGTTGTTACCGTTGCTGGTGTTGCTGCTGTTTGGTTTTGCGCTCTCTGCATGAACACAACAGAAGAGCTAAACCAAATAGCAGCACAAAAATACAATAAAATACAACAGCAACGTTGTTACGGTTTTTGAATTTTCTGTAATTTCACTCCTACCACAAGCCGCGTGAAGGAACGTCGTTCCAGAAAACCAAAACCACCTCCAACCGTATACATGGAGAAGAGTAGCTAGGGAAGAATCAATCAACCTACTTGACATAAGAGGAGAATCGGAAACGAGAGAGGAGTACCGAGCAAATCAAGACAATATGGCGATCAATAGCACTGCTGCATTAAACGATTGATATGTATATGACTTTTAAAATCCCGGCCCTCGTAAAACAATTACCAACCTTTAACCACAACTCGAAACAATTACAATCTTTAACCGAAATCGTCGAAGAAATACTGTCTCTGTTCAGAAGAACAGACCAAATCCCCCAAGGGAGGATCATACTGAGAGCCATCCGAAACAAAATAGAAGGAGAGGCCCATGAAATATTAGATGGAAACTTAGTGTCCCTCAACGGTCCTACATCAAATAAGCCTTTACAGCCCAGTATGCTGATAGAAGATCAATAATAGCCCTGATGAAACAATTACACAATTTAACTCAACAAGAGAAATCCATAAAACAATTCTACGACGAAATTTAGAATTGTAGATCAAATCAAGATAGTAAATAAGGATCAACCATACCGTACAATACGAATAATGACGAGCACGGCTACAATAATTACCATCAACCGAATTATAATCAGGATTACGGACAACACAGGAACCGTAATAGCAATAGTAGCCGCAACTACAATAATCACTGAAACCCAAATGACTCTTATAAACAAAGCAATAATTACCGAAACCGATCTGGACGTCCAAAGCATAACACTAACAACAAAATAACCAGCGAAGGACTATCGAACCGCTTAATCATGAACCGATCAACCATAAAAGCGTATAATCTAGATACAAGAATAATTCTCGAAGCAACGTCGACGCCAAGAAATTGGAAATTCATAATATTGCCCATCAAGAAAAGCAAACATACCAAGAACAAACAATCGAATTATGTAACATCGATGTCACTGTAAATTTTCATCCACCAGCCTCAAAGAACGGACAGGGACCATAGACATAGAAACACATGGATCAAGCCTCCCGTACATATGTATCGACTGACCATTCGGATTCCTACTCAGATTCCTCATAGATACTGGCGCAAGTACATCATTTATTAACCCAGAATTCGTCCCGAAACATCAAAACAAGAACTCGAAACACCGATGACAATTAATGCCCTGTTCACAGTACAGCTGAATCACAGAATCGAATCTTCGCGTTCAGACTACCAATTACGAATCATGAGCAGCTGGTTCTTGTTTTAGTTATACACACGTTGGCAAATTGTGAAAAGTAAAAATTTTAATATTGCGATTTGTGGAAAAAAAGATATTTAGAATCTTTTATAATGTGTACAAATGTGTTTTCGGACTTAATTGGACTTACTTTTATAAAAAAAACTTAAAATTGAAGTTTATACGTACATTTGTTATGTGCCATGATCAACTGTTTATTGTTTTGGCACACAAAAGACTAGAAGTAGACTGTTAAGAATGCCATTTTTAACGAAGAACTTTGCAACACTGTCAGAAATTGTCAGCCCTCTTCATAATACTATTATGGATTCGCGGCGATTCGTATTGCATACTACAACAACAACCCCTGAATGTCGTCACTTTTCCTTTTGGTTGTTGTAGAAAGAGATACGAATCACCGTCGAATCACCAGTGATTCGAATCCTATCCCACTGTGAAAAGGACTGTACTAAACCAACACCAACTTACGAAAACGACAATTTACCACATATTCAAGAATTCAATGACAAACCACATTTCCACTTTCTCATCTTTAAATTTCACGCCTATTTTGGTGAACTATTAGGTATAAGCGCCCTTAAGCTGCTAAAAGCCAATATTATCCTAGAAACGAGCGTCCTGCAAAAATTGAAGGCACAGTTGACACTTTCCACAAAAACAAATACAGTTTTAGAAACCCACACCATCCCAGCGCTATCAAAAAGTTATTCCAATACCAGCGAATTTGAGTAATAGACAATTTATATGTGAAACTGTCTATGTTCCGGACCATTGCAAATAGCAAATGGGATTTACAAAGCCTCGAATAACTTAGCACACATGGAATTAATTAACAACTCTGACGAGGATCAAACACTCTATTTGGAAACACTTCTTATAGTCGAACCCTACTGTGAAGAAAATCACATAGAAATTAACAACATGGAATTATATATAAAAACCAGAGAAGGCCCTAGTAAGGAAGACATCAACGAACTTGTAGGAACAGACCACCTCAACGCTGAAAAAAACAGAAGCTATTGAAATTATGCAGGTATTTAACCAATAGTTTTTAGTAGGAATACGACGTCCTGACATTTACAAGTACAATAAAACATAATATAACTAAAACAAAGGATATTCCCATCTACATTAAGTCATACAGATACCCCTATATACACAAGGAAGAAGTGCGAAGACAAATAGACGAAATGTTGGACCTAGGAATAATAAGACAAAGTTTTTCACCATGGAGTTCTACAGTGTGGATAGTGCCGAAAAAAAAAGACGCAAGTGGGAAACAATAAATCGACTACCGGAAACCTATTGAAAAGAGTTTCAAGACACATATTTCAAGTATTACGAAATCCTTAAGACAGAGGATTGATAAATTGCATTGGCTTTTAACTAGCAGGAATAAGTTGTCCATGGGAAATAAGGTGAACATTTACAAAACCATTATTTCTCCTGCTTGGCGATACGGTTTGAAGGTGTATGGCATAGCAACGAGGTCAAACATAACGAAGTTGAGAGTACTGCAGGCCAAGACATTGCGTATGCTTACTGCTGCCCCTTGGTTCATGCGAACGGCGGACCTTGAAAATGTCTTAACAATACCAAAAATTGGCTATGTGATAAATCGTCAGGCCAAAAAATATATAGAAGGGTTAAAAAATCATCCAAATAAACTAGCAAGGCGCCTTCTAAAACGACGCAGAATGGGAGGAGTTAGGGCGGAGAAACGGCTGAGAAGATCGCACCCTGCCGAACTCCGTAATAGATCCTTTTAATTTACTATACTTTATCCCCACTTATTATTTAAGTTGTTTTGTTAATTTTTGTATATGCAATTTAATTGAAGTTGTTCTAATAATAACAGAAAAATTATATAAAAAGGAAAAAAGAAAAAAAAAGGAAGCATATTAGAATTCATAACTGAGGCATATAACGTATATATTTATATAAAATATATACGCGATATGCGACATGCATGCCAATTGATATGCGAGATCGGCGTTGAGTAGGGTACACAAACAAATGAAATGAAACTCGCTCTCTCTCTCTTCACAAACGTGGACGCTTGAAATTCTGAGCAGTTGTCTTGCTGTTGTTACCGTTGCTGGTGTTGCTGCTGTTTGGTTTTGCGCTCTCTGCATGAACACAACAGAAGAGCTAAACCAAATAGCAGCACAAAAATACAATAAAATACAACAGCAACGTTGTTACGGTTTTTGAATTTTCTGTAATTTCACTCCTACCACAAGCCGCGTGAAGGAACGTCGTTCCAGAAAACCAAAACCACCTCCAACCGTATACATGGAGAAGAGTAGCTAGGGAAGAATCAATCAACCTACTTGACATAAGAGGAGAATCGGAAACGAGAGAGGAGTACCGAGCAAATCAAGACAATATGGCGATCAATAGCACTGCTGCATTAAACGATTGATATGTATATGACTTTTAAAATCCCAGCCCTCGTAAAACAATTACCAACCTTTAACCACAACTCGAAACAATTACAATCTTTAACCGAAATCGTCGAAGAAATACTGTCTCTGTTCAGAAGAACAGACCAAATCCCCCAAGGGAGGATCATACTGAGAGCCATCCGAAACAAAATAGAAGGAGAGGCCCATGAAATATTAGATGGAAACTTAGTGTCCCTCAACGGTCCTACATCAAATAAGCCTTTACAGCCCAGTATGCTGATAGAAGATCAATAATAGCCCTGATGAAACAATTACACAATTTAACTCAACAAGAGAAATCCATAAAACAATTCTACGACGAAATTTAGAATTGTAGATCAAATCAAGATAGTAAATAAGGATCAACCATACCGTACAATACGAGTAATGACGAGCACGGCTACAATAATTACCATCAACCGAATTATAATCAGGATTACGGACAACACAGGAACCGTAATAGCAATAGTAGCCGCAACTACAATAATCACTGAAACCCAAATGACTCTTATAAACAAAGCAATAATTACCGAAACCGATCTGGACGTCCAAAGCATAACACTAACAACAAAATAACCAGCGAAGGACTATCGAACCGCTTAATCATGAACCGATCAACCATAAAAGCGTATAATCTAGATACAAGAATAATTCTCGAAGCAACGTCGACGCCAAGAAATTGGAAATTCATAATATTGCCCATCAAGAAAAGCAAACATACCAAGAACAAACAATCGAATTATGTAACATCGATGTCACTGTAAATTTTCATCCACCAGCCTCAAAGAACGGACAGGGTACATAGACATAGAAACACATGGATCAAGCCTCCCGTACATATGTATCGACTGACCATTCGGATTCCTACTCAGATTCCTCATAGATACTGGCGCAAGTACATCATTTATTAACCCAGAATTCGTCCCGAAACATCAAAACAAGAACTCGAAACACCGATGACAATTAATGCCCTGTTCACAGTACAGCTGAATCACAGAATCGAATCTTCGCGTTCAGACTACCAATTACGAATCATGAGCAGCTGGTTCTTGTTTTAGTTATACACACGTTGGCAAATTGTGAAAAGTAAAAATTTTAATATTGCGATTTGTGGAAAAAAAGATATTTAGAATCTTTTATAATGTGTACAAATGTGTTTTCGGACTTAATTGGACTTACTTTTATAAAAAAACTTAAAATTGAAGTTTATACGTACATTTGTTATGTGCCATGATCAACTGTTTATTGTTTTGGCACACAAAAGACTAGAAGTAGACTGTTAAGAATGCCATTTTTAACGAAGAACTTTGCAACACTGTCAGAAATTGTCAGCCCTCTTCATAATACTATTATGGATTCGCGGCGATTCGTATTGCATACTACAACAACAACCCCTGAATGTCGTCACTTTTCCTTTTGGTTGTTGTAGAAAGAGATACGAATCACCGTCGAATCACCAGTGATTCGAATCCTATCCCACTGTGAAAAGGACATAAAACTGTACTAAACCAACACCAACTTACGAAAACGACAATTTACCACATATTCAAGAATTCAATGACAAACCACATTTCCACTTTCTCATCTTTAAATTTCACGCCTATTTTGGCGAACTATTAGGTATAAGCGCCCTTAAGCTGCTAAAAGCCAATATTATCCTAGAAACGAGCGTCCTGCAAAAATTGAAGGCACAGTTGACACTTTCCACAAAAACAAATACAGTTTTAGAAACCCACACCATCCCAGCGCTATCAAAAAGTTATTCCAATACCAGCGAATTTGAGTAATAGACAATTTATATGTGAAACTGTCTATGTTCCGGACCATTGCAAATAGCAAATGGGATTTACAAAGCCTCGAAAGAACTCCGACGAGGATCAAACACTCTATTTGGAAAGGCTTCTTATAGTCGAGCCCTACTGTGAAGAAAATCACATAGAAATTAACAACATGGAATTATATATAAAAACCAGAGAAGGCCCTAGTAAGGAAGACATCAACGAACTTGTACGAACAGACCACCTCAACGCTGAAAAAAACAGAAGCTATTGAAATTATGCAGGTATTTAACCAATAGTTTTTAGAAGGAATACGACGTCCTGAAATTTACAAATACAATAAAACATAATATAACTACAAAAAAGGATATCCCCTATATACACAAGGAAGAAGTGCGAGGACAAATAGACGAAATGTTGGACCTAGGAATAATAAGACAAAGTTTTTCACCATGGAGTTCTACAGTGTGGATAGTGCCGAAAAAAAAAGACGCAAGTGGGAAACAATAAATCGACTACCGGAAACCTATTGAAAAAAGAGTTTCAAGACACATATTTCAAGTATTACGAAATCCTTAAGACAGAGGATTGATAAATTGCATTGGCTTTTAACTAGCAGGAATAAGTTGTCCTTGGGAAATAAGGTGAACATTTACAAAACCATTATTTCTCCTGCTTGGCGATACGGTTTGCAGGTGTATGGCATAGCAACGAGGTCAAACATAACGAAGTTGAGAGTACTGCAGGCCAAGACATTGCGTATGCTTACTGCTGCCCCTTGCTTCATGCGAACGGCGGACCTTGAAAATGTCTTAACAATACCAAAAATTGGCGATGTGATAAATCGTCAGGCCAAAAAATATATAGAAGGGTTAAAAAATCATCCAAATAAACTAGCAAGGCGCCTTCTAAAACGACGCAGAATGGGAGGAGTTAGGGCGGAGAAACGGCTGAGAAGATCGCACCCTGCCGAAATCCGTAATAGATCCTTTTAATTCACTATACCTTATCCCCACTTATTATTTAAGTTGTTTTGTTAATTTTTGTATATGCAATTTAATTGAAGTTGTTCTAATAATAACAGAAAAATTATATAAAAAGGAAAAAAGAAAAAAAAAAGGAAGCATATTAGAATTCATAACTGAGGCACATAACGTATATATTTATATAAAATATATACGCGATATGCGACATGCATGCCAATTGATATGCGAGATCGGCGTTGAGTAGGGTACACAAACAAATGAAATGAAACTCGCTCTCTCTCTCTTCACAAACGTGAACGCTTGAAATTCTGAGCAGTTGTCTTGCTGTTGTTACCGTTGCTGGTGTTGCTGCTGTTTGGTTTTGCGCTCTCTGCATGAACACAACAGAAGAGCTAAACCAAATAGCAGCACAAAAATACAATAAAATACAACAGCAACGTTGTTACGGTTTTTGAATTTTCTGTAATTTCACTCCTACCACAAGCCGCGTGAAGGAACGTCATTCCAGAAAACCAAAACCACCTGCAACTGTATACATGGAGAAGAGTAGTTAGGGAAGAATCAATCAACCTACTTGACATAAGAGGAGAATCGGAAACGAGAGAGGAGTACCGAGCAAATCAAGACAATATGGCGATCAATAGCACTGCTGCATTAAACTATTGATATGTATATGACTTTTAAAATCCCGGCCCTCGTAAAACAATTACCAACCTTTAACCACAACTCGAAACAATTACAATCTTTAACCGAAATCGTCGAAGAAATACTGTCTCTGTTCAGAAGAACAGACCAAATCCCCCAAGGGAGGTTCATACTGAGAGCCATCCGAAACAAAATAGAAGGAGAGGCCCATGAAATATTAGATGGAAACTTAGTGTCCCTCAACGGTCCCACATCAAATAAGCCTTTACAGCCCAGTATGCAGATAGAAGATCAATAATAGCCCTGATGAAGCAGTTACACAATTTAACTCAACAAGAGAAATCCATAAAACAATTCTACGACGAAATTTAGAATTGTAGATTAAATCAAGATAGTAAATAAGGTACGAACCATACCGTACAATACGAGTAATGACGAGCACGGCTACAATAATTACCATCAACCGAATTATAATCAGGATTACGGACAACACAGGAACCGTAATAGCAATAGTAGCCGCAACTACAATAATCACTGAAACCCAAATGACTCTTATAAACAAAGCAATAATTACCGAAACAGTTCTGGACGTCCAAAGCATAACACTAACAACAAAATAACCAACGAAGGACTATCGAACCGCTTAATCATGAACCGATCAACCATAAAAGCGTATAATCTAGATACAAGAATAATTCTCGAAGCAACGTCGACGCCAAGAAATTGGAAATTCATAATATTGCCCATCAAGAAAAGCAAACATACCAAGAACAAACAATCGAATTATGTAACATCGATGTCACTGTAAATTTTCATCCACCAGCCTCAAAGAACGGACATGGTACATAGACATAGAAACACATGGATCAAGCCTCCCGTACATATGTATCGACTGACCATTCGGATTCCTACTCAGATTCCTCATAGATACTGGCGCAAGTACATCATTTATTAACCCAGAATTCGTCCCGAAACATCAAAACAAGAACTCGAAACACCGATGGCAATTAATGCCCTGTTCACAGTACAGCTGAATCACAGAATCGAATCTTCGCGTTCAGACTACCAATTACGAATCATGAGCAGCTGGTTCTTGTTTTAGTTATAAACACGTTGGCAAATTGTGAAAAGTAAAAATTTTAATATTGCGATTTGTGGAAAAAAAGATATTTAGAATCTTTTATAATGTGTACAAATATGTTTTCGGAATTAATTGGACTTACTTTTATAAAAAAACTTAAAATTGTAGTTTATACGTACATTTGTTATGTGCCATGATCAACTGTTTATTGTTTTGGCACACAAAAGACTAGAAGTAGACTGTTAAGAATGCCATTTTAAACGAAGAACTTTGCAACACTGTCAGAAATTGTCAGCCCTCTTCATAATACTATTATGGATTCGCGGCGATTCGTATTGCATACTACAACAACAACCCCTGAATGTCGTCACTTTTCCTTTTGGTTGTTGTAGAAAGAGATACGAATCACCGTCGAATCACCAGTGATTCGAATCCTATCCCACTGTGAAAAGGACATAAAACTGTACTAAACCAACACCAACTTACGAAAACGACAATTTACCACATATTCAAAGATTTCAATGACAAACCACATTTCCACTTTCTCATCTTTAAATTTCACGCCTATTTTGGTGAACTATTACGTATAAGCGCCCTTAAGCTGCTAAAAGCCAATATTATCCTAGAAACGAGCGTCCTGCAAAAATTGAAGGCACAGTTGACACTTTCCATAAAAACAAATACAGTTTTAGAAACCCACACCATCCCAGCGCTATCAAAAAAGTTATTCCAATACCAGCGAATTTGAGTAATAGACAATTTATAAGTGAAACTGTCTATGTTCCGGACCATTGCAAATAGCAAATGGGATTTACAAAGCCTCGAATAACTTAGCACACATGGAATTAATTAACAACTCCGACGAGGATCAAACACTCTATTTGGAAAGGCTTCTTATAGTCGAGCCCTACTGTGAAGAAAATCACATAGAAATTAACAACATGGAATTATATATAAAAACCAGAGAAGGCCCTAGTTAGGAAGACATCAACGAACTTGTACGAACAGACCACTTCAACGCTGAAAAAAACAGAAGCTATTGAAATTATGCAGGTATTTAACCAATAGTCTTTAGAAGGAATACGACGTCCTGAAATTTACAAATACAATAAAACATAATATAACTACAAAAAAGGATATCCCCTATATACACAAGGAAGAAGTGCGAAGACAAATAGACGAAATGTTGGACCTAGGAATAATAAGACAAAGTTTTTCACCATGGAGTTCTACAGTGTGGATAGTGCCGAAAAAAAAAGACGCAAGTGGGAAACAATAAATCGACTACCGGAAACCTATTGAAAAGAGTTTCAAGACACATATTTCAAGTATTACGAAATCCTTAAGACAGAGGATTGGTAAATTGCATTGGCTTTTAACTAGCAGGAAAAAATTGTCCTTGGTAAATAAGGTGAACATTTACAAAACCATTATTTCTCCTGTTTGGCGATACGGTTTGTAGGTGCATGGCATAGCAACGAGGTCAAACATAACGAAGGTGAGAGTACTGCAGGCCAAAACATTGCGTATGCTTACTGCTGCCCCTTGGTTCATGCGAACGGCGGACCTTGAAAATGTCTGAACAATATCAAAAATTGGCGATGTGATAAATCGTCAGGCCAAAAAATATATAGAAAGGTTAAAAAATCATCCAAACAAACTAGAAAGGCGCCTTCTAAAACGACGCAGAATGGGAGGTGTTAGGGCGGCGAAACGGCTGAGAAGATCGCACCCTGCCGACCTCCGTAATAGATCCTTTTAATACACAATAATTTATCCCCACTTATTATTTAAGTTATTTTGTTAATTTTTGTATATGCAATTTAATTGAAGTTGTTCTAATAATAACAGAAAAATTATATATAAAGGAAAAAAGAAAAAAAAAAGGAAGCATATTAGAATTCATAACTGAGGCACATAACGTATATATTTATATAAAATATATACGCGATATGCGACATGCATGCCAATTGATATGCGAGATCGGCGTTGAGTAGGGTAGACAAACAAATGAAATAAAACTCGCTCTCTCTCTCTTCGCAAACGTGAACGCTTGAAATTCCGAGCAGTTGTCTTGCTGTTTTTACCGTTGCTGGTGTTGCTGCTGTTTGGTTTTGCGCTCTCTGCATGAACACAACAGAAGAGCAAAACCAAATAGCAGCACAAAAATACAATAAAATACCACAGCAACGTTGTTACGGTTTTTGACTTTTCTGTAATTTCACTCCTACCACAAGCCGCGTGAAAGAACGTCATTCCAGAAAACCTAAACCACCTCCAACCGTATACATGGAGCAGAGTAGCTAGGGAAGAATCAATCAGCCTACTTGACGTAAGAGGAGAATCGGAAACGAGAGAGGAGTACCGAGCAAATCAAGACAATATGGCGATCAATAGCACTGCTGCATTAAACGATTGATATGAGGAGCAGAGTAGCTAGGGAAGAATCAATCAGCCTACTTGAAGTAAGAGGAGAATCGGAAACGATCAATATCACTGCTGCATTAAACTATTGATATGTATATGACTTTTAAAATCCCGGCCCTCGTAAAACAATTACCAACCTTTAAAGACAACTCGAAACAATTACAACCTTTAACCGAAATCGTCGAAGAAATACTGTCTCTGTTCAGAAGAACAGAGCAAATCCCCCAAGGGAGGATCATACTGAGAGCCATCCGAAACAAAATAGAAGGAGAGGCCCATGAAACGGGCCTCAACGGTCCCACATCAAATAAGCCGTGACAGCCCAGTATGCGGGTAGAAGATCAATAATAGCCCTGATGAAACAGTTACACAATTTAACTCAACAAGAGAAATCCATAAAACAATTCTACGACGAAATTTAGAATTGTAGATCAAATCAAGATAGTAAATAAGGATCAACCATACCGTACAATACAAATAATGACGAGCACGGCTACAATAATTACCATCAACCGAATTATAATCAGAATTACGGACAACACAGGAACCGTAATAGCAATAGTAGCCGCAACTACAATAATCACTGAAACCCAAATGACTCTTATAAACAAAGCAATAATTACCGAAACAGTTCTGGACGTCCAAAGCATAACACTAACAACAAAATAACCAACGAAGGACTATCGAACCGCTTAATCATGAACCGATCAACCATAAAAGCGTATAATCTAGATACAAGAATAATTCTCGAAGCAACGTCGACGCCAAGGAATTGGAAATTCATAATATTGCCCATCAAGAAAAGCAAACATACCAAGAACAAACAATCGAATTATGTAACATCGATGTCACTGTAAATTTTCATCCACCAGCCTCAAAGAACGGACAGGGTACATAGACATAGAAACACATGGATTAAGCCTCCCGTACATATGTATCGACTCACCATTCGGATCCCTACTCAGATTCCTCATAGATACTGGCGCAAGTACATCATTTATTAACCCAGAATTCGTCCCGAAATATCAAAACAAGAACTCGAAACACCGATGACAATTAATGCCCTGTTCACAGTACAGCTGAATTGCGATTTGTGGAAAAAAAGATATTTTAGAATTTTTTATAATGTGTACAAATGTGTTTTCGGACTTAATTGGACTTACTTTTATAAAAAAACTTAAAATTGTAGTTTATACTTACCTTTGTTTTGTGCCATGATCAACTGTTTATTATTTTGGCGCACAAAAAACAAGAAGAAGACTGTTAAGAATGGCCCTTTTAAACGAAGAACTTTGCGACACTGTCAGAAGTTGTCAGCCCTGTTCATAATACTATTATGGATTCGCGGCGATTCGTATTGCATACTACAACAACAACCCCTGAATGTCGTCACTTTTCCTTTTGGTTGTTGTAGAAAGAGATACGAATCACCGTCGAATCACCAGTGATTCGAATCCTATCCCACTGTGAAAAGGACATAAAACTGTACTAAACAAACACCAACTTACGAAAACGACAATATACCACATATTCAAAGAATTCAATGACAAACCACATTTCCACTTTCTCATCTTCAAATTTCACGACTATTTTGGTGAACTATTAGGTATAAGCGCCCTTAAGCTGCTAAAAGCCAATATTATCCTAGAAACGAGCGTCCTGCAAAAATTGAAGGCACAGTTGACACTTTCCATAAAAACAAATACAGTTTTAGAAACCCACACCATCCCAGCGCTATCAAAAAAGTTATTCCAATACCAGCGAATTTGAGTAATAGACAATTTATAAGTGAAACTGTCTATGTTCCGGACCATTGCAAATAGCAAATGGGATTTACAAAGCCTCGACTAACTTAGTACACATGGAATTAAGGAACAACTCCGACGAGGATCAAACACTCTATTTGGAAAGGCTTCTTATAGTCGAGCCCTACTGTGAAGAAAATCACATAGAAATTAACAACATGGAATTATATATAAAAACCAGAGAAGGCCCTAGTTAGGAAGACATCAACGAACTTGTACGAACAGACCACTTCAACGCTGAAAAAAACAGAAGCTATTGAAATTATGCAGGTATTTAACCAATAGTTTTTAGAAGGAATACGACGTCCTGAAATTTACAAATACAATAAAACATAATATAACTACAACAAAGGATATCCCCTATATACACAAGGAAGAAGTGCGAGGACAAATAGACGAAATGTTGGACCTAGGAATAATAAGACAAAGTTTTTCACCATGGAGTTCTCCAGTGTGGATAGTGCCGAAAAAAAAAGACGCAAGTGGGAAACAATAAATCGACTACCGGAAACCTATTTGAAAAAGAGTTTCAAGACGCATATTTCAAGTATTACGAAATCCTTAAGACAGAGGATTGATAAATTGCATTGGCTTTTAACTAGCAGGAATAAATTGTCCTTGGGAAATAAGGTGAACATTTACAAAACCATTATTTCTCCTGCTTGGCGATACGGTTTGCAGGTGTATGGCATAGCAACGAGGTCAAACATAACGTAGGTGAGAGTACTGCAGGCCAAGACATTGGGTATGCTTACTGCTCCCCCTTGGTTCATGCGAACGGCGGACCTTGAAAATGTCTTAACAATACCAAAAATTGGCGATGTGATAAATCGTCAGGCCAAAAAATATATAGAAGGGTTAAAAAATCATCCAAATAAACTAGCAAGGCGCCTTCTAAAACGACGCAGAATGGGAGGAGTTAGAATGGCGAAACGGCTGAGAAGATCGCACCCTGCCGAACTCCGTAATAGATCTTTTAATTCACTATACTTTATCCCCACTTATTATTTAAGTTGTTTTGTTAATTTTTGTATATGCAATTTAATTGAAGTTGTTCTAATAATAACAGAAAAATTATATAAAAAGGAAAAAAGAAAAAAAAAAGAAGCATATTAGAATTCATAACTGAGGCACATAACGTATATATTTATATAAAATATATACGCGATATGCGACATGCATGCCAATTGATATGCGAGATCGGCGTTGAGTAGGGTACACAAACAAATGAAATGAAACTCGCTCTCTCTCTCTTCACAAACGTGAACGCTTGAAATTCTGAGCAGTTGTCTTGCTGTTGTTACCGTTGCTGGTGTTGCTGCTGTTTGGTTTTGCGCTCTCTGCATGAACACAACCTAAGAGCTAAACCAAATAGCAGCACAAAAATACAATAAAATACAACAGCAACGTTGTTACGGTTATTGAATTTTCTGTAATTTCACTCCTACCACAAGCCGCGTGAAGGAACGTCGTTCCAGAAAACCAAAACCTCCTCCAACCGTATACATGGAGCAGAGTAGCTAGGGAAGAATCAATCAGCCTACTTGACGTAAGAGGAGAATCGGAAACGAGAGAGGAGTACCGAGCAAATCAAGACAATATGGCGATCAATAGCACTGCTGCATTAAACGATTGATATGTATATGACTTTTAAAATCCCGGCCCTCGTAAAACAATTACCAACCTTTAACCACAACTCGAAACAATTACAATCTTTAACCGAAATCGTCGAAGAAATACTGTCTCTGTTCAGAAGAACAGACCAAATCCCCCAAGGGAGGATCATACTGAGAGCCATCCGAAACAAAATAGAAGGAGAGGCCCATGAAACGGGCCTCAACGGTCCCACATCAAATAAGCCGTGACAGCCCAGTATGCGGACAGAAGATCAATAATAGCCCTGATGAAACAGTTACACAATTTAACTCAACAAGAGAAATCCATAAAACAATTCTACGACGAAATTTAGAATTGTAGATCAAATCAAGATAGTAAATAAGGATCAACCATACCGTACAATACGAATAATGACGAGCACGGCTACAATAATTACCATCAACCGAATTATAATCAGGATTACGGACAACACAGGAACCGTAATAGCAATAGTAGCCGCAACTACAATAATCACTGAAACCCAAATGACTCTTATAAACAAAGCAATAATTACCGAAACCGATCTGGACGTCCAAAGCATAACACTAACAACAAAATAACCAGCGAAGGACTATCGAACCGCTTAATCATGAACCGATCAACCATAAAAGCGTATAATCTAGATACAAGAATAATTCTCGAAGCAACGTCGACGCCAAGAAATTGGAAATTCATAATATTGCCCATCAAGAAAAGCAAACATACCAAGAACAAACAATCGAATTATGTAACATCGATGTCACTGTAAATTTTCATCCACCAGCCTCAAAGAACGGACAGGGTACATAGACATAGAAACACATGGATCAAGCCTCCCGTACATATGTATCGACTGACCATTCGGATTCCTACTCAGATTCCTCATAGATACTGGCGCAAGTACATCATTTATTAACCCAGAATTCGTCCCGAAACATCAAAACAAGAACTCGAAACACCGATGACAATTAATGCCCTGTTCACAGTACAGCTGAATCACAGAATCGAATCTTCGCGTTCAGACTACCAATTACGAATCATGAGCAGCTGGTTCTTGTTTTAGTTATACACACGTTGGCAAATTGTGAAAAGTAAAAATTTTAATATTGCGATTTGTGGAAAAAAAGATATTTAGAATCTTTTATAATGTGTACAAATGTGTTTTCGGACTTAATTGGACTTACTTTTATAAAAAAACTTAAAATTGAAGTTTATACGTACATTTGTTATGTGCCATGATCAACTGTTTATTGTTTTGGCACACAAAAGACTAGAAGTAGACTGTTAAGAATGCCATTTTAAACGAAGAACTTTGCAACACTGTCAGAAATTGTCAGCCCTCTTCATAATACTATTATGGATTCGCGGCGATTCGTATTGCATACTACAACAACAACCCCTGAATGTCGTCACTTTTCCTTTTGGTTGTTGTAGAAAGAGATGCGAATCACCGTCGAATCACCAGTGATTCGAATCCTATCCCACTGTGAAAAGGACATAAAACTGTACTAAACCAACACCAACTTACGAAAACGACAATTTACCACATATTCAAGAATTCAATGACAAACCACATTTCCACTTTCTCATCTTTAAATTTCACGCCTATTTTGGTGAACTATTAGGTATAAGCGCCCTTAAGCTGCTAAAAGCCAATATTATCCTAGAAACGAGCGTCCTGCAAAAATTGAAGGCACAGTTGACACTTTCCACAAAAACAAATACAGTTTTAGAAACCCACACCATCCCAGCGCTATCAAAAAAGTTATTCCAATACCAGCGAATTTGAGTAATAGACAATTTATATGTGAAACTGTCTATGTTCCGGACCATTGCAAATAGCAAATGGGATTTACAAAGCCTCGACTAACTTAGTACACATGGAATTAAGGAACAACTCCGACGAGGATCAAACACTCTATTTGGAAAGGCTTCTTATAGTCGAGCCCTACTGTGAAGAAAATCACATAGAAATTAACAACATGGAATTATATATAAAAACCAGAGAAGGCCCTAGTTAGGAAGACATCAACGAACTTGTACGAACAGACCACTTCAACGCTGAAAAAAACAGAAGCTATTGAAATTATGCAGGTATTTAACCAATAGTTTTTAGAACTAATACGACGTCCTGAAATTTACAAATACAATAAAACATAATATAACTACAACAAAGGATATCCCCTATATACACAAGGGAGAAGTGCGAGGACAAATAGACGAAATGTTGGACCTAGGAATAATAAGACAAAGTTTTTCACCATGAAGTTCTCCAGTGTGGATAGTGCCGAAAAAAAAAAGACGCAAGTGGGAAACAATGAATCGACTACCGGAAACCTATTGAAAAAGAGTTTCAAGAGTCATATTTCAAGTATCTCAAAATCCTTAAGACAGAGGATTGGTAAATTGCATTGGCTTTTAACTAGCAGGAATAAATTGTCCTTGGGAAATAAGGTGAACATTTACAAAACCATTATTTCTCCTGCTTGGCGATACGGTTTGCAGGTGTATGGCATAGCAACGAGGTCAAACATAACGAAGGTGAGAGTACTGCAGGCCAAGACATTGCGTATGCTTACTGCTGCCCCTTGGTTCATGCGAACGGCGGACCTTGAAAATGTCTTAACAATATCAAAAATTGGCGATGTGATAAATCGTCAGGCCAAAAAATATATAGAATTGTTAAAAAGTCATCACAACAAACTAGAAAGGCGCCTTCTAAAACGACGCAGAATGGGAGGTGTTAGGGTGGCGAAACGGCCGAGAAGATCACACCCTGCCGACCTCCGTAATAGATCCTTTTAATACACAATAATTTATCCCCACTTATTATTAAAGTTATTTTGTTAATTTTTGTATATGCAATTTAATTGAAGTTGTTCTAATAATAACAGAAAAATTATATATAAAGGAAAAAAGAAAAAAAAAAGGAAGCATATTACAATTCATAACTGAGGCACATAACGTATATATTTATATAAAATATATACGCGATATGCGACATGCATGCCAATTGATATGCGAGATCGGCGTTGAGTAGGGTACACAAACCAATGAAATGAAACTCGCTCTCTCTCTCTTCGCAAACGTGAACGCTTGAAATTCCGAGCAGTTGTCTTGCTGTTGTTACCGTTGCTGGTGTTGCTGCTGTTTGGTTTTGCGCTCTCTGCATGAACACAACAGAAGAGCAAAACCAAATAGCAGCACAAAAATACAATAAAATACCACAGCAACGTTGTTACGGTTTTTAACTTTTCTGTAATTTCACTCCTACCACAAGCCGCGTGAAGGAACGTCGTTCCAGAAAACCTAAACCACCTCCAACCGTATACATGGAGCAGAGTAGCTAGGGAAGAATCAATCAGCCTACTTGACGTAAGAGGAGAATCGGAAACGAGAGAGGAGTACCGAGCAAATCAAGACAATATGGCGATCAATAGCACTGCTGCATTAAACGATTGATATGTATATGACTTTTAAAATCCCAGCCCTCGTAAAACAATTACCAACCTTTAACCACAACCCGAAACAATTACAATCTTTAGCCGAAAGCGTCGAAGAAATACTGTCTCTGTTCAGAAGAACAGAGCAAATCCCCCAAGGGAGGATCATACTGAGAGCCATCCGAAACAAAATAGAAGGAGAGGCCCATGAAACGGGCCTCAACGGTCCCACATCAAATAAGCCGTGACAGCCCAGTATGCGGATAGAAGATCAATAATAGCCCTGATGAAACAGTTACACAATTTAACTCAACAAGAGAAATCCATAAAACAATTCTACGACGAAATTTAGAATTGTAGATCAAATCAAGATAGTAAATAAGGATCAACCATACCGTACAATACGAATAATGACGAGCACGGCTACAATAATTACCATCAACCGAATTATAATCAGGATTACGGACAACACAGGAACCGTAATAGCAATAGTAGCCGCAACTACAATAATCACTGAAACCCAAATGACTCTTATAAACAAAGCAATAATTACCGAAACAGTTCTGGACGTCCAAAGCATAACACTAACAACAAAATAACCAACGAAGGACTATCAAACCGCTTAATCATGAACCGATCAACCATAAAAGCGTATAATCTAGATACAAGAATAATTCTCGAAGCAACGTCGACGCCAAGAAATTGGAAATTAATGCCCTGTTCACAGTACAGCTGAATTGCGATTTGTGGAAAAAAAGATATTTTAGAATCTTTTATAATGTGTACAAATGTGTTTTCGGACTTAATTGGACTTACTTTTATAAAAAAAACTTCAAATTGTAGTTTATACTTACCTTTGTTTTGTGCCATGATCAACTGTTTATTATTTTGGCGCACAAAAAACAAGAAGAAGACTGTTAAGAATGGCCATTTTAAACGAAGAACTTTGCAACACTGTCAGAAGTTGTCGGCCCTGTTCATAATACTATTATGGATTCGCGGCGAATCGTATTGCATACTACAACAACAACCCCTGAATGTCGTCACTTTTCCTTTTGGTTGTTGTAGAAAGAGATACGAATCACCGTCGAATCACCAGTGATTCGAATCCTATCCCACTGTGAAAAGGACATAAAACTGTACTAAACCAACACCAACTTACGAAAAAGACAATTTACGACATATTCAAAGAATTCAATGACAAACCACATTTTCACTTTCTCATCTTTAAATTTCACGCCTATTTTGGTGAACTATTAGGTATAAGCGCCCTTAAGCTGCTAAAAGCCAATATTAACCTAGAAACGAGCGTCCTGCAAAAATTGAAGGCACAGTTGACACTTTCCACAAAAACAAATACAGTTTTAGAAACCCACACCATCCCAGCGCTATCAAAAAAGTTATTCCAATACCAGCGAATTTGAGTAATAGACAATTTATATGTGAAACTGTCTATGTTCCGGACCATTGCAAATAGCAAATGGGATTTACAAAGCCTCGACTAACTTAGTACACATGGAATTAAGGAACAACTCCGACGAGGATCAAACACTCTATTTGGAAAGGCTTCTTATAGTCGAGCCCTACTGTGAAGAAAATCACATAGAAATTAACAACATGGAATTATATATAAAAACCAGAGAAGGCCCTAGTTAGGAAGATATCAACGAACTTGTAGGAACAGACCACCTCAACGCTGAAAAAAACAAAAGCTATTGAAATTATGCAGGTATTTAACCAATAGTTTTTAGAAGGAATACGACGTCTTGAAATTTACAAATATAATAAAACATAATATAACTACAACAAAGGATATCCCCTATATACACAAGGAAGAAGTGCGAAGACAAATAGACGAAGTGTTGGACCTAGGAATAATAAGACAAAGTTTTTCAAAATGGAGTTCTCCAGTGTGGATAGTGCAGAAAAAAAATTTTTTTTTTTATAATTAAATTATAACATTTAACACAGTAAACTGCATAACACATTTGTCGGATTTAAAGAATAATGCCGTGAAAAAAAAAATAAATAAATAGACTTATACTAAATTAATTAATTATAGAAGGCTGTATCCTTCTTAGAGGGAGATCATGCGGGTGTAGCCTCTTCAGTCTACGCCTTGTTGAGATACGGGTGAGGGAGAAAGCTAGCGGATTTGGGTGCGACAAAAGTCTGTAGTGATAGCGGCAGTTGTGAGAATTAATTACTTCCATAACAGTTGGCACGGCAAGATCCCTATGCAGCGTGGTGTTGCGGACGTACCAAGGGGCGCCCGTAAATCTTCTGAGAGCCTTGCTCTGACACGCCTGCACTCTTCTGATGTTGTAGGCAGCAGTAGTGCCCCAAATTTGTATGGCGTAGCGCCAAGCAGGTGCCACTACTTGCAGATAGATGAGCCTTTTATTAGTTAAAGATAACTTATTCGATGGGCGGAGGAGCCACTCCAGTTTCTTGAGCTTTTCATAGCAGCGCGCTGTAACTACCTTAATGTGTGCACGCCAGGTAAGACGCTTATCCAGAATCAAACCGAGATACCGGATTTGCTCCATTTGCGGAATGATTCTTGTGTTGTAAGTCACAACCGGACAGACGCCTTGCCTTAATGTGAAGGTACAGTGAGCTGATTTCTCAGAGTTTATGGTTATATTCCAGCGCCTGGCCCATAAGTGGAATCTATCCAGGTAGCTGGATAATTTCTCTGCCGCTTCGTTCAGAGAGGCAGAGTTGAATATAACTGCCGTATCATCCGCGTAAGTAGCAATAATCGAATGCTCATCTCTAGTTGTAGGCATATCAGACGTATATAAGGAGTGGAGGACCGGAGCTAAGACACTACCCTGCGGGACACCGGCTCTCATGTGCCTGAGGATGGAAATTTTGTCTCTTACCGCCACAGAGAAGGTTCGTCGTTGAAGAAAGCTTCGCATTAGTAAAAACTGTTTGCCAGGCAGGAGTAATTTTAATTTATGCAGAAGTCCATCGATCTATACCCAATCGAATGCTTGTTTGACATCTAGGAAGACTGCAGAGGAATACTGTTTCATCTCAAACGCAGTAAGTCTGTGATTAACGACTCGATGCAGTTGTTCGGGAGTGCCATGCTGTGATCTAAATCCAAATTGGTGATCAGGAATGGCTTCTTGAACACCTTGTACTGCCAACAATCTACTCAAAAATAATCTTTCAAAAATTTTGGAGAAAGTTAGAAACAGGCTTATGGGCCTATATGATGTGACACGGTTCTCCGGAGTACCAGGTTTAGGTATCATGGATATCGTTGCACACTTCCACTCTGTGGGAAAATGGCAGATCCGCAGCATGCTGTTGAACAGCAACATCAGGAACAACACTCCCTTCCAAGGGAGTGCTTTCACCACCTTGTTGTCAATATGGTCATGTCCGGGGCTCTTCTTAGATTTCAGTCTCTGAATTTGAGTCACAACCTCTTCAGGGGTGACATGTTTAGTTGGACTGTGGTCTAATATACATCTCGATAGGACTTCATCTGTTTCCTCAACGTCACCAGGGTCAGCCAGGCTAAAAGGCGTGAACCGGCTCTCCAACTCATTAGCAAATGCTTCTGCTTTCTCGGGCTCCGTACGCAGCCACTGATTTAGAGGCCCACGGATTGGAGCATGTCTGTGAGGCTGTTGTTTGATGCACTTGGTGGCACGCCATAGATTGAAGCCAGACTTTTTCATTGGATCCGCATTAGCCAACAGATTGTTGAAATGTTCCGATCGCACAGCTTGCATTACATTTCTCAGTTCTCGGGCAGCTCTCCTCCATGCAGCCTTGTCAAATTCATTCCGTGATCTGATATAGCGACGTCGTAGCCTGCGTTTATATCTCACCAACTCCAGAACCTCAGGTTTTAAGAGAGCCTGAGGAGGGTTGGGTGAACAAGGGAATTGGTATGAAGAGGCTAATTCGGCGGACTCATGAATATTCTTGGTGAACAGGTCAACCGAATCATCTATATCCTTGTCCGAATTTATTTCCATATTGAGGTTGATCCTTTCGTTTAGACACAGATGAAAGACCGTTATGTTAGCGTGGGGAGGGAGCAGTCTGGACCGGCATACGATGCTATCTGGAATCAATCCAAGTTTAATAAATAGTGGGATGTGGTCAGATGACTCCGCAATGTCCAGAGCTGTTGGATGAATGCCATTGTATATAGCAAAGTCTACTTCGTCGGGCGACCTTGAGGAATCGTATGGGTAAAGGGTGGGTGCTCCGGTGGCGAGAACCTCTCTGGAAGAGTTTATTATACTCTTGTGAAATTGATTGCCTCTTGGGTTGGCAAGTCTGTACCCCCAAAGTCTATGTTTGGCGTTCCAATCCCCTCCGACTAAGGATTTAGGTCCGAGTTGATTGAAGAAGGTGTCGAACTGCTGCTCTGTTATTTGATGTCCTGGAGGACAATAAATGGTTGCGATGACCAGGATGCCTTCAGTTGTGTGAATAATGGCAGAGAGACTTTGAATTGAGTCAGACTGAATGGTTTCCAGCGGATGGTGGCGTAAGGATGACCGGATGAGTAAAGCGGCGCCTCCTCTCATACGGTTATCATCCGGATGATTAGCAGAAGAGATTTCATATCCCTGAATTTTGAAGTATGTTCTAATGCAGAAATGCGTTTCGGAAATGAGCATGACATCAATCAAGTTGACCGCCATGAACACTTCTAACTCATTTCTGTGATTAAGGACGCCGTCAGCGTTCCATATGGTGAGGTTCATGTGTGGTCTGCTCATTTTTTAGACAATATGGCGGCGAGCATCTCCATCATCATGGTCTGCATCTCAATCAGGCGATCAAATTTATCGTTAAGACTGTCCAGGCGGGAGACCACAACCGACAGTTGGACGACCTGTTCAGGAGATGAGAATGATTGGGTATTATCTATGCTGAACGAGGGATAATTATGACGATCCGTCCATTATTGCCAACAGGGTGAGGGAATGCGATTTGACGTTGACCTGATAACGGATGAGACTTTTGACGACTCTTAGGTAGAGATGTCTTGCTTGGTAACTAGTGTGGCTCGCAGTGAGGTTGAATAGGTAGTTGGACTGATTTTTGTGGTTGCTGACGTAGCTTCTGCTGCTCACGTAGGAGTTTTTGTTGTGCCGGTTGGTGATACACCAATTTCTTAAATACATCAGCGTAGGACACCCCGTAAACAATCTTGTTAGACACAAAATTGTGGCCAGGTATCTCATGGTGTTGAGAGGCACTTGGTGCAGGGCGTCTTGGCGGGACTCTCCTGGCAATCCCTTCCTTGTATTTAATGCAGCCTTTATAATTCGCAGTGTGCTCCTCGCCGCAAAGTGCGCATTTAGGTGGCTTATCAGGTGTTTTGGTGCAAGAAGTTGTGGCGTGAGTACCTCTTAGTATGCGAGAACTCCGGGCACCGATGGCATTGAAGTCCATCTTTGAACGGATGAAGCCTCGTTATATCATAAGCCCCTTTGTTGCTGTCGTTGGGCTCAAGTTCCACAAAAAACAGGTTGAGCGGATGATAATCAGTTCTGCTTTTTGGGTTGTGCACGTTGCGTACAGAATGACCTTTGTCAGCAAGTTCTCGTTTAATGTTCTCGACGAGGGTTGAGTGGTGAAGGCCGCGAATAACAATTCTGTATGCTCTTTCATCTTTTAACTGATACGAATGGAACGTAATGTTTTGCAGCTCAAGATGGCGTATAATACTACGATAGGCATCACTGGTGGAGGGCAGGATTCTCAGACCTTCTTTAGCAGATGCCTTCAGCATGTATGATTCGGGTTCGGTCACAGTGTCAAGGTTGGCTAACAAACCGTTAATGTTTGTGATGCCGACAATGAAAATGGGTGGTGGCTTCTGAGATTTGTTATGAATCCTTGAATCAGCTCGATTATTTATAGTAGGATTATGAGTAGTTGTCTCTGGCCGACTGGTCGAAGCAGCGGTTTCATTGGCGTTTACAGTTTCCAGAGAAGGTTTGCTCTTATTGGTACACACTTCTTCAAAAGAAAGCTCCATGTCAGAAGCGTCAGAATCGCTACTAAGTGGTGCGAATCGATTTGCATACAAAACTTGTTTTCTGATAACTTTTTTAATACTTGTCTGTATTAACGAACTTGGTTTACGCTTCTTTTTTATACGGTTACTTGATGATGGCGATGAAAACCACTCCAGCAACAGAGCAGCAGCTTTGTTCGAAAAAGCAGGCATGACGTCAGTGGGAGGAAGGCTATGTTTTTTGATGGCTATGGCACTGTGGTCCTCCTGGTCACTCATGTAGGAGCGACCAGCAGTGCAGATCGTAGGAAACAACAAATAAACGCTTTCCAAAGATTCCGCGGAATTAAAATATTTCATTTTTATAATTTATTAAACAATGTTGTGAAAATTTATGTATTTATATATATATATTTTTTTTTTCCTTTATATTTTTACTTCACTTGTTTGACGCTAGAAGCAAAGTGATATATCAAAAAAAACAAGACGCAAGTGGGAAACAATAAATCGATTACCGGAAACCTAATGAAAAAACAGTTCCCGACAGGTATCCGATACTTATTATTAACAAAACATGGATAAACTAAGAAGATGCATATATTTCACATCACTTGATCTCGCGAGCGGAGTCTATCAGATTGAAATCCACCCCAACGATGTCGAAAAAACAGCATTCACAGTCGAAAGAGGCCACTACGAATTTAAAAGGATGCCATTCGGACTAAAGAACTTCCTTCGACATTCCAAATAGTCATTGATAACGTTTTGAGAGATATCAATGGGAAAATATGTTTAGTGCACTTATACGACTTAATAATTTTTTCGACATCCCTCCAAGAACATACTGAGAGTTTGACCACGGTGTTCGATACACTATGCTCAGCAAACCCAAAAGTCAACTAAAGATCTAATTTCCTAAGGAAAGAAAATTAGAACGAAACGAAAATAAAACAAGATAACTGTAATAAAGAAAAGACATACAGTCACAACAGAAGGAATAAAACCCAATAAAAACAAGATAACTGCCATAAAGAAATTTCCAATACCAAAAAACAAAAACGCAAATCACGTTCTTCCTCGGATTAATAGTATATTATAGGAAATTCTTAATAGATTTTGCCGACCACACGAAACCCTTAAAACAATTCTTAAAATCCAATGGTACCATCGTCCTAGACAAGAATTACATTGACACATGTGAAAATGTGTGTTTGATCTCTTCTTTGCAGCGCTCAAATTTTACAATATCCAGACTTTACTAAAGCATTTATACTCACAGCAGGCGCCAGGAACTTGGTCCTGGGAGAAGTATTGTCCCAAGGTGAAATCGGCAATGATAGACCAGTATGTTATGCGAGCCGATAGCTCAATGAAACAGAAATCAATTACGTAGTTATCGAAAAAGAACTACTGGTTATAGTTCGGTCTACTAAATACTTTGGACTCTACCTTTTTGGAAACTATTTCACAATCACAACAGACCACAACCTGCTCACTTAGCTTATAACTTTGAAGGAGCCCAACTCCAAAGTCATACGTTGTAGACTCAAGTTGGTAGAATACATGTACAATATCGTCTGCAAAGCAGGAAAAAAATACGAGTGCATTAAGCCGCGATCAAATCGAAGCCAATGACAACACAGCCCATCAAACAGCAAATGGAATAACCATTCACACAGCACAAGAAAACTTTAACAACGGAATACCAATTTCTGGTAAACCTATAAACGACTTTAATTTACAACTAATACTTCAAGTAAGACCAACACCTAGAATCGTCCTTCAAAGGTAAAACTCACAACACAAACATCAAAGCAGTATTCGATGAACATGGAGTATAAAATATCCTTAAATGATACAGCACAATATGCGTGTAGCCATCAGGCGGGCAGAAACAAATCAATCCTGACTAGAACCACACTCATAGCATATAATTCAAATTCCTTCAACTGTGTGTTTTGTAACACCAGCGGAAATAGCATATACAATTGTACGCTATATTTAAGCTTACGATCTAGCCTTAGACTGAAAGAAGCAAAGAGACTACCGTTGTGTCTCAAGTGTCTAAAAAAAGGACATCAATTGCGCAGCTGCAGCTCTGGCACTTGCCAGGACTTGCAGAGCCAAACATCATACACTTTTACATTTTGGACTTTTTTGCACTTCGTCGCAATTCCGAGCAACTTCCGAGCAAATTATTTCGTCTTCGCAACAAACTGTATCATCTCCATCGCAGATGTCTTCGGCGTTACCACACACCACCCCTTCTACAACTCTTTTGGCCCAGAATCCCATTAATGTTGTTGTGCTCCTGGCAACAGCCATATCGTGAATTGCTGGATTCTGTATCACAACTACATTTCATCACTAGCCGCCTCACCAACCAGCTTCATTTAAGGAGGAGCAGATCTTCAACAGCAGTGTCTGGGCTCGGTGGATCCAGTTTCACAACAGATGGTTTTACAGTTGAAGCTAGCCTGCGTTCTCAAGCTTCGGAGTATAGCACAAATATCATAGCACTAGTTACCGGCGTCATTACGGATAACCAGCCAAGCATTTCACATTCGCGGATTGAAAAATTCCTGTTAATATTCGATTGGCTGACCTTCAACTCAACAGCTCACAGCGGATTGATCTGCTAATAGGTGCTAGGCTATTCTACGACCTCTTATGCGTTGGGCAGATCAAATTAGCCGCAGGCCTACCATCCCTATAAAAAACCCGTCTTGGATGGATCGTTTCTGTTGGTCTAACGGCCTAAATGGCCGTTTCAACGGCCTAAATCCAACTTAGTCGCCGTGCACTCTATGACCAAAATTGATGAACCTGTTTCCACAGCCAAAATCGGTGAACCTCTCCAGCGGTTTAGGACAATCGAAAGCGTTTGAGATTCAGGAGTAAACCCTACTAAGGAGGAGCTTGATTGTTAGGCCCACTTCAAGGTCAATTTCGCTTATCGTCGTTTCCTCACTTTGGAGAGCAAGCTGCAACGCCGCCCTTCACTAAGGCTGTGGTGTTCAACTCTTGACTTCGACTCTCGGCATCCGATCATTCTGCCTAGAGATCATCCAATTACCTTGACTCAGAAATCACATTTCCAAGAACGCAATCTACACGCTGGACCTTGTTCTTTACTCGCCATCAACGGACACAAATATTGGCCTATCGGCGGTCGCAAATCACGTTTGGTCGAGCATGGCTGACTTAAGAAAGGAGCATGTGGACTGTTTGTATGCGTTTATGATTATAGGTGTTCATTTTTTTGAACCATTCGTCTATAAGAGCGAAATACGAAATACGAAACAAACCGCCTATAAAATGATATGTCAATTCGCTCATTTAATTCGCTACGAAAGCTGTATGTATATTTAGAATTGGTTCCCAAGCAATCTTTCCTCAGTGTGCTGAAGCGTTTCTTCTAGACTCGTGGGAGACCTAACAACAACAACAAATGTCGGGGGTGCAAAAATTTCGCTGTCCAAGCTGAGCAGTTGTTCCTGAGCAATCAGCATCAAAGGGTTGTACAGGTGTTTTGCATCTCTGACTACATCGATTGGCGCTTTATTCCGCCCCGTTCACCGCATTTTGGTGGACTCTGGGAATCGGCGGTCAAAACGGCGAAGCACCATTTCCATCGCACCGCTGCCGGATTACTACTTAACTCTGATGATCTTCGCAATCTGCTTTGTCAAATTGCTGCTATTAATAATTCTAGACCGTTACTTCCAATTTCAGATCAACCTGATGATCTCGATATTCTGACTCCGGCGCCTTTTTTGGGTACTGCACCGATTTTTTCGTTTATTGAGCCTGACACCACGAAATTAAATTTCAATCGACTTAATAGCTGACAACGAGTGAGCTACCTTCAGCAAACATTCTGGTCCCGCTGGTGTGAAGAATATTTGACTTTGTTTCAAGAGCGATCGAAGTGGCATAGTGAACAACCTGGCTTATGCATTGGTGACATAGTTCTCATAAAAAATGAGAACCTGCCCCCCTCAAATGGCCGCTAGCTGGAGTGGTCAAGCTGATCATCGGAGTAGACGGCGTCACCTTCCCTTCGTTCCTTCCCTTAACCTTGTAAGCTGTTCTCATCGATTTGATTTCGTTATCGCACCCCAATTGCTCAATTTGCTTGTTCTGTTACTATCATTCGCTATCATACCTTTGGTTCGTTCGCTTAAGTTCGCTGATGAAGAGCTGGTCGGCTTCTTCCAAGTTCCTCTAAATATTGTAAAAATTAATTGTGTCAAGCAAAACTTTAAATATTGCGTAAAAATAAATTGTTCAAATTTCATTGCAATTTTAATTTGCCTAAATAGCTCTGGAAAAAACTCCAGACCTCAACAACATCTATGGCATCGAATAATCGGTCTTTGTTAGCAGTGTATCTAAGAAAACAACAAAAAGAGGAAGGGCACGCACTGTTGTCTTTTTTATTCTTTTTTTTTCTTTATGGAAAACCTAACTAAAGAACTAAAATTGATTTAAATTGCATTTATACCTAGTTTTTGAGTAATTCTATCTTTACTACCAGGCAAAGAGCTCAACTACAAGTTTCAAATTTGAAAACGTTAAAAACCGTTTGGGGTTGTCGTGTGTTTGTGTGGGTGTTTGTGGACATGTCGTTCGCAGGAGAGCATCTTTGGTGTTGTGTACAAAAGAATAAATGTAATTCTACCTTTACTACCAAGCAACCAGCAAAACTGCAAGTGTCCCATGTGAAAACGCTAAACAGCATCTGCGGTTGTCTTCTGTGGTTGTTCGTGGTCATGTCGTTCGTAGGTTAGCGTCTTTGGTGCCGTGTGCAAAAGAATGAAGCTAATTCTACCTTTTCTACAAGGCAAACTGCAATTGTCTCATGTGAAAACGAAATCAAACGAGCAACAAGGCGTGTGACATTTGTTATTTTGTTATTTGAAAAACATAAGGGAAGACAAAGAAAAAAGATATGCCACGTGCATGAATATGTATACTGTTTACTTGCACGCAACTTTGAACGCAACAACACACAGCCGTTTGGGACTTGACCTCGCTTATATTTGGTATTTCAACCGAAAATTAACTTTGATTGGGTTGTGAAGTGGGATGCGTGCGGGAATGAAAATTCTTCGACCCTCTTCTATGCCATTGGTACGAATTAGCAACTGTGTTTTTGTTCTTGCAATTTCCATCGCCTACTTGTATCGGTTTTGCATGTATACAAATAACAATAAATGCTTAAATTATCGAAATATGAACTTATTTTCAATCATTATTGACTAATTGAGTAATTTTGTACAGGCACTATCTAAAGTATACGGGAGGCATTTTGCAGAGTCACCAGGCAAATAGCAAAACAGCAAATGTGAAAGTTATATTGAAGAACGAAACGAGAAGCGATAGCGTCAAACAGCTGCACACAATAAGCACGCAACAACATCATAAGCGTTCGACACTCTTACTTTGAATCCGTGGTGCCGATTTACAATGGTCACTCTTATATTTACTTGTGGTTCAATACATAGTAACGTTCACTGCACTCACACACTCCCCTTGAAACGTATTTTAATTGTTGACACAACCAAAAGTTGTGTTGTGTAGATATTGTGCGTGGATAAGATTGTATTGGTTTCTTATTGTGTGTATCACTCGGATTATTTTTGTATGATTTTGTGATCAAGCCTCCTTTTTTTTTCTAGCCGCCTGCTGTTTTCATTTCATTCATATAAAACGGCAAATGTTGTCTCGAAGTGCTTCGTGAAGTGGAAAAAGCGCTGGTACAAGTGTGTTATATTTGTGGGGGATTACTTCGAAGGGGAAAAAAGAGAAATTGATCTAAATATTTTCCGAGAAAAATAAAAATCCTTCTTACTTTTTGAACAAACCGCGTGATAGTCATTCAGAGGATTTCAGAAAATTTCGACCACCTCCACAGCACTCAGAGAAGGCATCATAGTTAAGTCTCTATATAAATACCAACTGTTTTCATACGTTTTGTTTTGAGATACCCTTTTATTAAAGTTCCATTTTTTCATCTCTGTAATAATTTTTCTATATTTTGCAATATTTTACTATCAGTCAACGCACTCCAAGCTATTAATATCAAATAATATATTAGATGTTCGTTGTGTCAAGAATTCACATCTTGGCCCAACGTTGATTCTCTGATAACCAAACAAACTCACCTTTAGTTTTGTGGTGCGAACCATTCCGCGCGATTATTTCTCTACCATCCTCGCGACGCCAGGTGATTTTCGGTTTGGGATGACCACGTGCACGGCAAGCCAACTTTGCAGAGCCGCCTTCCGGCACCATCACGTCGCCGGAAGTTTCCTCATTGATAATGTCAGGTGGTATCACAATTTCCAGTATCGCTGTCTACATTATCATATATAGCATACAAAAATCACATCCGATTTTTTTCAATTTGTTTGGTTTAATGGGTTGTGTTTTGTTTCAGATTAATTCCCATTTCATTTTGAATATTTATATTATTGTTGTTGATTGTTGATTTTTCCCGCCAATTTTGGCAATGAAATTAACCGTTCGGTTTACATTTCGGTTTCGGTTTCATTTCAAAACGATATACAACATATTAAGTGATGTGTTTTTATTGTTAATGATTCCAATAGTATTAGCAACATTACGTTATTGTTTTTGTTGTTGTTGTTGCAGATGACGTTTCCGACATGAAGGCAAAAAGACGAAGTTGCAGGAATTAAAAAGAGGAAGAGATATAAGGAAAGCGAATAAATTAATTTTGTAATATATAATAATATAAATAAAAACCACCCATGAGAGATTTATACACTTCTACGTGTTTTTTGTGTGTGTGTAATTGTAATATAATAATAATATATCGTTGGGTACATGTGTGCACTTGTTGATTTTTAAACGTTCATATTTCCACACGTTTAACAAAAGTGCCATAATTCAAAATTTTGTACATCCATACTACATATTACAACAGCTAATTTTACGCATATCTATCAGCACAAAGGAGTAGTTGTAATTATTTGCTTTAATTTGCTTTAAAAACGCAGTTATTCGGGTCTTCATGGTTGTACTTCAACTAAGTAGTAATAGGGAAAGTTAAACAGATTAGAGTTAAACTGATTAGATGGAGTGAATATTAAACAGTTGTAATACGAGTTGTGACCCTTTTGACGTAATAAGTGATCGCATCAATTTAAGTTGTGGCTGTATAGCTGATTGATATACGCAAAATACGCTTGTACTATTTTGATATATAAATTAACTTTACGATTTTTTAGTTGTAACAATTTTGATTAAAAAAACAAGAAAGTGTTCTTAGCACTCATGCGTCTCTTCTATGAAGTGTATTGAAAATGAATGAATGCTTTAAAAAAATTTAACATATGGCGTTAATCCAATTCTGTCCATGCTCGGGATCGTTTGAATATGCATTGTCTGGAACGCCAGACATTCGAATTACTTTTATAGTGAGTGTTGCTTCTAGAAATGGGACTGGTTACTGCCAGTAAGCTTGTCACAGAAGTTCGCGAAGCTGGCATTGGGTTGACAACAAAACAATCCGCGCTGGAGGTTTTTCACTTTCCGAAAAATTTTATTAAGTTCTTATAACAGAGCTAAATTTTTGTTTGAGATAGAGACAAGGAAATTAAAAAAAAGATAATGCACTCAATAAAAATTACACCGCACTCATTAAGGTTTGATCGGAAATTTTAATCTAATTCTAGCCATATAACATGTATATAAATATACTTATAATCCGCAACATGCTTCCCAACTTGGATGCTCCTTCCAAAGCAAACCCTTCCTTTACGACTGTCATTCTGTAAGTAGTGGGCACAGTTTGTTTTCGTTACGACTCGCGCTATTTCATCGACTCCTGTGTGTGTTTCAGCCACTCTGCCAAGGCGCCATGAGATGGGGTATTCTTCTCCGCAATCAGAAGAAGAACCCCTTCTTGGATCGTGGACTGAACCGTTAACCTTTTGGCTCGTACCGGCAACAAACCCAAATATTCACTTGAGGAGGGGGTGCCCCATTAGAAAGTGACCTGGAATCACAGCTTCGTAGTTATTCGCATCTGGAGATAGCGGGCTCGAATTTACTTGAGTAACCGCTGTCATCATTTCTTCGTAATTCAACGCTGTTCCATTCAGAAAATGCACAGTCTTTTTGCTATCTCGCAAAGGGTCAAGTGCGGCGAGCGGGGTGAAATAAATTGAAAATGTACTTCTAGAATTCTGCAATCATCAATGATTGTTGATGAGTTTCTTAATTCTTCCGACAATAACTAGCCCGCAAATACAAGAGAGGTGGCATCTCTAAATAATTTACATTCCTCAATACGTGTCAGATATTTTTTTGATTTTCTTCCACTATTCTTGAAGACCGGAAGGTAAGTTACGGTTCGTGGTGTGGTTCTGATCTCCACAGGATAACTTAGAAGTTGAAATATTCTTCTGTAAGCAAAATCTGTCTATACATTTTTGTAATATCGGTTGTGAGAGCCTTGTTCATATCTCAAGCAAAGTTGGTTGCAGAGTTCTTTTTTTTTCCACAGACTTAGCAGATCCGAAGTAACCACTCACTGATTTCACATTGAGCAGGACTAAGTGGTATCAAAATTCACCCAATTACATAGTTGATATCGTTCAGATGGTCTTATTACGATTTTCTTATTACGAGTTTAGTTGTATTCAGCATAGCTGTATTGAAAAACAGCAAAGTTGCATCAATATCGGAAAAAGAACCACACTGACCAGTCAGTGGAAGAAATCATTTAATCAAGACGGTTGAAATTTGTATATTTAAAGTTAAATACTCGTTTCGGCTTAGCACAAGGAATATTAGAAGCAGACAAAGGGAGACTAAGACTTAAAATCACCTCAAGAGTGGGGTGATGCACATCTTAAGGCAATTAGTAAAGACAAGGTCATGAGTGAGATCAATGCTGTTAGATATGTAGTTTATTTGCTGGAGAGAGAGAGATTCAGCAACAAATCAAGAAGCTCACTACAAATGGATGGAAATACAATATTGGAGTCGTTAGCAATAATCCAGTCAATAGTAAGAAGACTGAAATCCCCTACGACGAGCAGGATGTTAGAATCACTTACATAATTTCATATTCTACAAATAGCCTTCGCATGCGATGTATAGATAGAGTCAAATGACGAAGGAGGGATAGATCAGGTTATAAATAAATTGTAACTATTATTCGAAATCTTTATCGAAATTTATTATCTTCAATAAATAATAATTTTGAATAATACGAAGAATGAACAGACAAAAATAAACTGTTAAGAAACAACGTCGTAAGTTTAGAGTTTGATCCTCTAACATTTTGATAATGAAAAGGAAGTTCAGAGAAAATGTTTAGTTTTTAGACACCTTAGAAGGGGAGTCTGAGGAAATGCTAGTAGGTATGGTGACACGCCTTTTTGTATTTCTTGGGACAAATTCATAGACCACCATAGGCCGGAACTTGGTGTCACAGAAGGCGGAAAAAGCTTCAGCAGAAACTGAAAGCTTGAAGGAAGAGCTTTCTCTAGGGCTGGCGAAATTGAACTTCCGAATTTTAATTAATGAAAGACTAACTGATTTGGAAAATATATAGCGTAAAATGTCGTCACAAGTTGTCTCCTTAATCAATATGGAAATAAAAACCTGTTTCTGAGGCTCCAACACCTTTAAAATACACAGTGCTAAAGTAGCGTACTGCCGCTACTCTGTCTGAGAAGAACTATTAGAAGGAGAGGAAGCAGAAGAAGAGTTGGAGGATTAAGTAGAAGATGAAGCTATAGTTACAGTGGAATAGTATTAAAGGAAGACGAAGTATTAGTAGAGGTTATAGAGATAGGTTAATGAGGAGTAGGTTAAGGGGAAAATGAAATAAGTGGTGCTGTAATAGGTGCAAGATTGTGAGGAGCAGGTGGCGGTTGTTGCACTGCATTTAGTTGAATAACCGTGTCAAATGTATATTCCGTGAAAATTTGAGCTCCCGCATCAGACTCAGATTAGAGTTGAATGTAGAATTTGTTTATTTGAACGAATTTGATTTGTTAACGAAGTTACATGGCCGCGAAGTTACGCTGGGGACTAAGACATTTTGGGCAGGACAACCTAAAGCCGCCGCATACAGACTTCGTTATGCCATATGAACGGTCTTGAAAACTACCGATCAAACCAGCACATTTTAAATGGGCTATATTTTAGCATAACCAGCAAAATTTGTAGGAAATTTGAATACAAGTTTGCACAAAAGTATTATAAGTAGCGGGAATAAAGTGCACTTCGACCAATTCACTGAGTGAAAAATATGAACGATTAGATAAAAATAAATCTATCTATAAATATAAATTTGGAAGTGTGTTTGTCTCTATATTTGTATATTTATCCGTTATGCACGCCGAAATCCCTGTACCGATTTTGATGAAATATTCAGGGAAACCCTATAATAGACTTAAGAAGGTCACTGCGAAATTTGGTGGGAAAAAACTTTTTGAATTCGCTAAATATTAAGACAAATTCAATTTTCAGATGCCTCTAACTTTACAGATACAAATGAAACACAAAAATAAAGTAGCATCTGAGAATTCAGTTTGCGGGTATTACTACTTTTATTTTTTAATTTTTAGTAGTTGAGCCCGCGACTGCGTTCGCAATCAATGCAAATTTACATCTACAATATCTCTTTAGTCTACCCTAACGCTTCACTGTATACGATATTAGAAGTTGAATTTCCAGGAATGTGAACATATAAACCATTTGAATTGTTAATACGGTAGAGAGCCACATATAAGTGGCGGTGAGAAAAGCAACTCACACTCAAATCTACACCTGCTTACATAGTTTAGGCGGACGTAAATTCCTTAAAAGGATAACCGGTAGGTACTCCAACTTTTATTTTGATAGTGTGTTGCCAGCACTGGGAGACTCTAAAACTTCTTGTTCCATTACTATGGTAATACAGCGATAATCTGTGCTTTTCCCCGGGATGCTCGTGATTATTCTATCATTAATTGCTGTGGCCTGATCATTGCTTGGTGTCAGAATTGCTCTTTCGCATAGCTATGAATTTGGTTGATTTGTCAATGCTGTTAGGTCACCATAGATATGTAAATTAAAGTCCTGCAGTGATGAAGCGGTATTACACAGATTTTCAGGAAAGAAAATTCCGTTGCCAATTTTTAGCAAAAAGGCTGAAAACTCTTGTACATTTGGGTTACTTCCTGGTGTGCTCTCATATTTAGTGTTAAATTCATTGGTATAACGTTACGCCATTGACTTAAGCCCTAATGCATGGTTTCATTTAATCGGTCCTCGTTCCTCTAGGTAGTACTGGCATTTTCTGTCTAAAATCACCACATAAGAGCTTGGTGACGCCACCCATGGGCCGATCGTCTTGTCTTATAATTCGTAAGGTTCTGTCCACCGATTCAACTGCTTTACGGCGAGAGCAATTATGCATTGGTTGCAGTATTTGGGCAAATATAACTTTGGTGAGAAATGTTTTTCCCGTACCTCCGGCTGCATTTGAAAACAGGATTTCTCCCAAATCATCGGCTACGCTTTCACATACTCGCTCGAATATTGTATTATACGATGTTCCGCCGTCAAATTTCTGTGATCATTCTGCAATATTTCAGCTTGTTCCGATGTATTATAATTTATTTATGCTATGTAATCTCTGTTAATGTATTCGCAATTTAAATTTGGAGTTGGCATGCCATATATAAATCGTTTAGCTCGCTATCATTGTTTTGATATTTTTGCCATAACTGTGCAGGATCCGATAGTTCACAAAATACAAATATTATTGCAAACAATTTCCGCAAGAGTTGCGGACTATCACTGATGCATGCTTCGGCCATTGCGCAATCCCAGTGCTGATCTCCATTAAGGAAATGACGTGCATTGCAAGCAGCTTGGAAAGAGGATACTGGATACTATCAACATCCCGCAGTTCAGCAAAAGAAGTAGGTCCTTGTACTGTATGTAGAAGTAAGCGTAAGCAATAGCTTTCGACGTTGTTTCGATGCACTGTATACACTCTTCCGACGACATGTTCTTTGAAAGTGAAAAGCTCACCAACTACAGCTGCCCCACGTCTTCTACGGTTGAACGTAATTTGTTGCTTGTTATACGTGTAATATGACAGTACTTTATCGTATAACAGCGTTTTTGCGAAATTATCCGTTTCATAAAGTCGGAAAAATGTCAGCAAAGCTTTTTGTCCCAGGATTTCTAACCGTTCCGCAACATTTTCAGGATTGAAGTAAATTCTTTGGCAACCCTCAAGATGTACATCTAAATGTACGACCGGCAGATGTCTCTCGTGGATTGGAAAACATAAGAGGCGCCAAACCGCTTCAGAAGAACTTATATATTAGCCATATTGAATCCTTGTAACTTCCTCACTTTCATTCCTCAATGCAAAAGTGGCTTGATCGCTTCCCTTATTAACACATTTGCATATATATTTGATAGATGAAACACTGTTGAACATTTCGACGTTAATATGAGTTTGAAATGTTCTTGATAATACCGGAGAATTAGATAAAACTCATCTATTTTCCAAAATAAATTCCTGACCATGTAGACTACTTGAAGTTGTAAAACCGCCTTCTTGAGGTGATCTTCGACGATGTAAGGATACCCGTTTTCATCTGATATCGTATAATTGGATAGAGCTGTAGGGTACCTTTTAGAACAAGTATTTTCCTGCATACAAGAAACTTCCTATTTAGGGTGCCGCACGGCTCATGAACCATGTGAGTTTTAATTATATCGTACAATATTGGGTCCTGGTTTCATTCCGGAAATTCAGCACTTATGACTGTCAAAACCAAGAGGTCGAATTTTGTCTTTTTTTTTTTTTTTTTTTATTTCCCATATGTCGTGTACATATGTCTTTATTTTTTATTAAGCCGCTTATATTGGCGTCTGATCTGCATGCTCGCATTGCATGCATGTTGAACCGACTGCATAATAGTTTCAGCATCTTCGTCCACATTCCCCGTAAGCTTGAAGTTGGGCATAGTAGACATGAATGCCACCGAGTTTAGGGTTTCCGGTTTGTAGCTTCGTCTTGACGTAATAGCTGTCCTAGTAGAGTCACGCGCACCAATGGTGCAAACGACGGCTAGGTGGTCGCTTGCGGTGAAGCAATCGCTCAGGTACCAGGAGGTCGAGCTGAAGAGTGAGCCACTTATGAATGTAAGGTCGATTATGGAGCCCGCCCTGCCATTGCTGAAAGTAAGCTCAGATCCTGTATTTGCCAGAACAACATCAATATTGCAAAGGCTTCCAGGAGAGTGCGTCCTTTAGAGTTGGTCCGAGGGCAACCCCAATCGATTGCCCATGCGTTGAAATCCCCAGCGATAAAGACGGGATGATGACGGCGTGCATATTCAACCAGGTCGTCGAGAATGGCCCCGAAATCCGGGAGCCTGGTACTCGGAGCCAAATATACGCTGTAAAACCACAGTCCACCAATTTGCGATCTTACATAACCACGCGCAGAATGAACGGAGTCAAGTCTTAGCACTCGAGTAATACACACAAGTATCGCAGATTCGTTCTCCCTATCTGAGCACCATTCACTATGGTTTTTGATCCTTTTAGGTCCTTAGCCACCGTCACAATAGCAATATCATCAGCAAAATCAATGATTTTAACTTTGCTGGGCAGATTAAATTGCATCACGCCATATTACATAATGTTCCAGAGAAGGGGTCCTATGACTGAGCCCTGGGGCACCCCCCTGCTACACCGTGGCATTGCTGTCCTTCGGTAGTGTCGTATAGCAGTACGCGGTTTTCGAAGTAGCTGCGGATCAACTTACGGAAATAAGCTGGTACTCGTGCCAGCTTGCCGTGTTAAAGGCGTTCTTCACATCCAAAGTGACCACTAAGCAATACTTTTTAGTACCACCTCTCCATCTAGTGCCTTCAATTGCATTCTGCGCAGTCGTCGTTAGTTCTAGTATAGCATCTACCGTGGATTTCGCTTTGGTGAATCCAAACTGTAATTGCGACGAGCCACCTGATTACTCCAATGCTGCCTCAATCCTCTTCTAACGATCTGTTCGAGGATTTTTCCCGCAGTATCCAGTAGACAGATAGGCCGGTATGACGATGAAACGTTGGATGGTCTACCTGGCTTCGGGAGCAGGACAAGTCTCTGCCTCTTCCATCGTTTTGGAAAAACTCCGCTTATGAGGCAGTTGCTGTATAGCTGCGCGAACTGTTCCGTTCTAATTGCAATGGCCATTTTAAGTGCGTTGTTGGGGATGCCATCTGGGCCACGTGCTTTGCGGTCGTTTATCTTCCTTGCCGCTGACAGAACCTCAGACTCGTAGACTGGATCAACCGGCATAACACTTCCATAAGTATTGGCTCTTGTTCGGCAAAAAGCGTGGACACTATTTGCAACATCTGCTCTTGATCCTGGGGAGCAGTGGCTGCAAAGGAATTTATCTTCTTCGTCACTATTTAAAACGCTTTTCCCCATGGATCTCTGTCGGCGTCATCGCATAACTTAAGAAAGCAACTCTTCTTACTTGAGCGAATAGCTTTTTTCAGCGCCTTACGCTTGATTAGGTAGTGCAAGTGTAAGTCATCGTACCTATCAGTACCATGGGCTCTCGTCTGCTGTCGTCTTGCTTGGATGCAGTCCCTGCGAATATCTGCCAGTTCCTCTGACCACCAAAAAACTGGTTTATGGTGTCGGTTATATTGGCGTCTGATCTGCATGCTCGCATTGCATGCATGTTGAACCGACTGCATAATAGTTTCAGCATCTTCGTCCACATTCCCCGTAAGCTTGAAGTTGGGCATAGTAGACATGAATGCCACCGAGTTTAGGGTTTCCGGTTTGTAGCTTCGTCTTGACGTAATAACTGTCCTAGTAGAGTCACGCGCACCAATGGTGCAAACGACGGCTAGGTTGTCGCTTGCGGTGAAGCAATCGCTCAGGTACCAGGAGGTCGAGCTGAAGAGTGAGCTACTTATGAATGTAAGGTCGATTATGGAGCCCGCCCTGCCATTGCTGAAAGTATGCTCAGATCCTGTATTTGCCACAACAACATCAATAGTTGCAAAGGCTTCCAGGAGAGTGCGTCCTTTAGAGTTGGTCCGAGGGCAACCCCAATCGATTGCCCATGCGTTGAAATTCCCAGCGATAAAGACGGAATGATGACGGCGTGCATATTCAACCAGGTCGTCGAGAATGGCCCCGAAATCCGGGAGGCTGGTACTCGGAGCCAAATATACGCTGTAAAACCACAGTCCACCAATTTGCGATCTTACATAACCACGCGCAGAATGAACGGAGTCAAGTCTTAGCACTCGAGTGTTACACACAAGTATCGCAGATTCGTTCTCCCTATCTGAGCACCATTCACTATGGTTTTTGATCCTTTTAGGTCCTTAGCCACCGTCACAATAGCAATATCATCAGCAAAATCAATGATTTGAACTTTGCTGGGCAGATTAAATTGCATCACGCCATATTACATAATGTTCCAGAGAAGGGGTCCTATGACTGAGCCCTGGGGCACCCCCCTGCTACACCGTGGCATTGCTGTCCTTCGGTAGTGTCGTATAGCAGTACGCGGTTTTCGAAGTAGCTGCGGATCAACTTACGGAAATAAGCTGGTACTCGTGCCAGCTTGCCGTGTTAAAGGCGTTCTTCACATCCAAAGTGACCACTAAGCAATACTTTTTAGTACCACCTCTCCATCTAGTGCCTTCAATTGCATTCTGCGCAGTCGTCGTTAGTTCTAGTATAGCATCTACCGTGGATTTCGCTTTGGTGAATCCAAACTGTAATTGCGACGAGCCACCTGATTACTCCAATGCTGCCTCAATCCTCTTCTAACGATCTGTTCGAGGATTTTTCCCGCAGTATCCAGTAGACAGATAGGCCGGTATGACGATGAAACGTTGGATGGTCTACCTGGCTTCGGGAGCAGGACAAGTCTCTGCCTCTTCCATCGTTTTGGAAAAACTCCGCTTATGAGGCAGTTGCTGTATAGCTGCGCGAACTGTTCCGTTCTAATTGCAATGGCCATTTTAAGTGCGTTGTTGGGGATGCCATCTGGGCCACGTGCTTTGCGGTCGTTTATCTTCCTTGCCGCTGACAGAACCTCAGACTCGTAGACTGGATCAACCGGCATAACACTTCCATAAGTATTGGCTCTTGTTCGGCAAAAAGCGTGGACACTATTTGCAACATCTGCTCTTGATCCTGGGGAGCAGTGGCTGCAAAGGAATTTATCTTCTTCGTCACTATTTAAAACGCTTTTCCCCATGGATCTCTGTCGGCGTCATCGCATAACTTAAGAAAGCAACTCTTCTTACTTGAGCGAATAGCTTTTTTCAGCGCCTTACGCTTGATTAGGTAGTGCAAGTGTAAGTCATCGTACCTATCAGTACCATGGGCTCTCGTCTGCTGTCGTCTTGCATGGATGCAGTCCCTGCGAATATCTGCCAGTTCCTGTGACCACCAAAATACTGCTTTATGGTGTCGCTTATATTGGCGTCTGATCTACATGCTCGCATTGCATGCATGTTGAACCGACTGCATAACAGTTTCAGCATCTTCGTCCACATTCCCCGTAAGCTTGAAGTTGGGCATAGTAGTCATGAATGCCACCGAGTTTAGGGTTTCCGGTTTCTAGCTTCGTCTTGACGTAATGGCTGTCCTAGTAGAGTCACGCGCACCAATGGTGCAAACGATGGCTAGTTGTCGCTAGCGGTGAAGCAATCGCTTAGGGACCAGGACGTCGAGCTGAAGAGTGAGCACTTATGAATGTAAGGTCGATTATGGAGCCCGCCCTGCCATTGCTGAAAGTATGCTCAGATCCTGTATTTGCCACAACTGCATCAATAGTTGCAAAGGCTTCCAGGAGAGTGCGTCCTTTAGAGTTGGTCCGAGGGCAACCCCAATCGATTGCCCATGCGTTGAATTCCCAGCGATAAAGACGGGATGATGACGGCGTGCATATTCAACCAGGTCGTCGAGAATGGCCCCGAAATCCGGGAGGCTGTTACTCGGAGCCAAATATACGCTGTAAAACCACAGTCCACCAATTTGCGATCTTACATAACCACGCGCAGAATGAGACGGTGTTCAAGCTCCTTAGCACTCTGAGTAGTTACACACAAGTATTGCAGATTTGTTCTCCCTATCTGAGCACCATACACTAGGGTTCTTTGTTCCTTTTAGGTCCTTAGCCACCGTCACAATAGCATATCATCAGCAAAATCAATGATTTTAATCATTGCTGGGCAGATTAAATTGCATCACGCCATATTACAAAATGTTCAAGAGAAGGGGTCCAAGGACTGAGTCCTGGGGCACCCCCTGTTACATCGTGCCATTGTTGTCCTTCGGTAGTGTCGTATAGCAGTTCTTACTTGAGCGAATAGCCTTTTTCAGCGCCTTACGCTTGATTAGGTATTGCAAGTGTAAGTCATCGAAACTATCAGTACCATGGGCTCTCGTCTGCTGTCGTCTTGTTTGGATGCAGTCCCTGCGAATATCTGCCAATTCCTCTGACCACCAAAAACTGGTATATGGTGTCGGTTATATTGGCGTCTGATCTGCATGCTCGCATTGCATGCATGTTGAACCGCCTGCATAATAGTTTCAGCATCTTCGTCCACATTCCCCGTAAGCTTGAAGTTGGGCATAGTAGACATGAATGCCACCGAGTTTAGGGTTTCCGGTTTGTAGCTTCGTCTTGACGTAATAACTGTCCTAGTAGAGTCACGCGCACCAATGGTGCAAACGACGGCTAGGTTGTCGCTTGCGGTGAAGCAATCGCTCAGGTACCAGGAGGTCGAGCTGAAGAGTGAGCTACTTATGAATGTAAGGTCGATTATGGAGCCCGCCCTGCCATTGCTGAAAGTATGCTCAGATCCTGTATTTGCCACAACAACATCAATAGTTGCAAAGGCTTCCAGGAGAGTGCGTCCTTTAGAGTTGGTCCGAGGGCAACCCCAATCGATTGCCCATGCGTTGAATTCCCAGCGATAAAGACGGATGATGACGGCGTGCATATTCAACCAGGTCGTCGAGAATGGCCCCGAAATCCGGGAGCCTGGTACTGGAGCCAAATATACGCTGTAAAACCACAGTCCACCAATTTGCGATCTTACATAACCACGCGCAGAATGAACGGAGTCAAGTCTTAGCACTCGAGTTACACACAAGTATCGCAGATTCGTTCTCCCTATCTGAGCACCATTCACTATGGTTTTTGATCCTTTTAGGTCCTTAGCCACCGTCACAATAGCAATATCATCAGCAAAATCAATGATTTGAACTTTGCTGGGCAGATTAAATTGCATCACGCCATATTACATAATGTTCCAGAGAAGGGGTCCTATGACTGAGCCCTGGGCACCCCCCTGCTACACCGTGGCATTGCTGTCCTTCGGTAGTGTCGTATAGCAGTACGCGGTTTTCGAAGTAGCTGCGGATCAACTTACGGAAATAAGCTGGTACTCGTGCCAGCTTGCCGTAAGCTCTTCAATAGGACGCTAGTCCTTCACATGCCTAAGTGACGCGATCGTAAGCAACTAGCTTGTTCAGTACCAGCCCGTCGCTGCCTCATCCTCTTGTAACGATCTGTTCAGGATTTTTCCCGCAGTATCCAGTAGACAGATAGGCCGGTATGACGATGAACGTTGGCTGGTCTACCTGGCTTCGGGAGCAGGACAAGTCTCTGCCTCTTCCATCGTTTTGGAAAAACTCCGCTTAGAGGCAGTTGCTGTATAGCTGCGCGAACTGTTCCGTTCTAATTGCAATGGCCATTTTAAGTGCGTTGTTGGGGATGCCATCTGGGCCACGTGCTTTGCGGTCGTTTATCTTCTTGCCGCTGACAGAACCTCGACTCGTAGACTGGATCAACCGGCATAACACTTCCATAAGTATTGGCTCTTGTTCGGCAAAAAGCGTGGACACTATTTGCACATCTGCTCTGATCCTGGGGAGCAGTGGCTGCAAAGGAATTTACTTCTTCGTCACATTTAAACGCTTTTCCCCATGGATCTCTGTCGGCGTCATCGCATAACTAAGAAAGCAACTCTTCTTACTGAGGAATAGCTTTTTCAGCGCCTTACGCTTGATAGGTAGTGCAAGTGTAAGTCATCGTACTTCAGTACCATGGGCTCTGTCTGCTGTCGTCTTGCATGGACGTCCCTGCGAATCTGCCAGTTCCTGCCACAAAATGCTTAGGTGCGTATATGGCGCTGATCTCATGCCGCATTGCACACACATAAAGTTCAGCATCTTCGTCCACATTCCCCGTAAGCTTGAAGTTGGGCATAGTAGACATGAATGCCACCGAGTTTAGGGTTTCCGGTTTCTAGCTTCGTCTTTACGTAATGGCTGTCCTAGTAAGTCACCGCCCAATGTGCAACGAGGTAGTGTCGCTGCGTGAAGCAATCGCTAGGACCAGGAGTCGAGCTGAAGAGTGAGCACTTATGAAGTAGGTCGATTATGGAGCCCGCTGCATTGCTGAAAGTAGCTAGTCCTGTATTTGCCAGAACAACATCAATATTGCAAGGCTTCAGAGAGTGCGTCCTTAGGTTGGTCCGAGGGCAACCCCAATCGATTGCCCATGCGTTGAAGTCCGAGCGATAAAGACGGGATGATGACGGCGTGCATATTCAACCAGGTCGTCGAGAATGTCCCGAAATCCGGGAGGCTGGTACTCGGAGCCAAATATACGCTGTAAACCACAGTCCACAATTTGCGATCTTACATAACCACGCGCAGAATGAACGGGTCAAGTCTTAGCACTCGAGGTTACACACAAGTATGCAGATTGTTCTCCCATCTGAGCACCATTCACTAGGTTTTTGTCCTTTTAGGTCCTTAGCCACCGTCACAATAGCAATATCATCAGCAAAATCAATGATTTTACTTGCTGGGCAGATTAAATTGCATCACGCCATATTACAAAATGTTCAAGAGAAGGGGTCCAAGGACTGAGTCCTGGGGCACCCCCCTGTTACATCGTGCCATTGTTGTCCTTCGGTAGTGTCGTATAGCAGCTACGCGTAGCCGCGCCTTCGCGAAGGTTGCAAGTGTAAGTCATCGAAACTATCAGTACCATGGGCTCTCGTCTGCTGTCGTCTTGTTTGGATGCAGTCCCTGCGAATATCTGCCAATTCCTCTGACCACCAAAAAACTGGTATATGGTGTCGGTTATATTGGCGTCTGATCTGCATGCTCGCATTGCATGCATGTTGAACCGCCTGCATAATAGTTTCAGCATCTTCGTCCACATTCCCCGTAAGCTTGAAGTTGGGCATAGTAGACATGAATGCCACCGAGTTTAGGGTTTCCGGTTTGTAGCTTCGTCTTGACGTAATAACTGTCCTAGTAGAGTCACGCGCACCAATGGTGCAAACGACGGCTAGGTTGTCGCTTGCGGTGAAGCAATCGCTCAGGTACCAGGAGGTCGAGCTGAAGAGTGAGCTACTTATGAATGTAAGGTCGATTATGGAGCCCGCCCTGCCATTGCTGAAAGTATGCTCAGATCCTGTATTTGCCACAACAACATCAATAGTTGCAAAGGCTTCCAGGAGAGTGCGTTCTTTAGAGTTGGTCCGAGGGCAACCCCAATCGATTGCCCATGCGTTGAAATTCCCAGCGATAAAGACGGAATGATGACGGCGTGCATATTCAACCAGGTCGTCGAGAATGGCCCCGAAATCCGGGAGCCTGGTACTCGGAGCCAAATATACGCTGTAAAACCACAGTCCACCAATTTGCGATCTTACATAACCACGCGCAGAATGAACGGAGTCAAGTCTTAGCACTCGAGTGTTACACACAAGTATCGCAGATTCGTTCTCCCTATCTGAGCACCATTCACTATGGTTTTTGATCCTTTTAGGTCCTTAGCCACCGTCACAATAGCAATATCATCAGCAAAATCAATGATTTGAACTTTGCTGGGCAGATTAAATTGCATCACGCCATATTACATAATGTTCCAGAGAAGGGGTCCTATGACTGAGACCTGGGGCACCCCCCTGCTACACCGTGGCATTGCTGTCCTTCGGTAGTGTCGTATAGCAGTACGCGGTTTTCGAAGTAGCTGCGGATCAACTTACGGAAATAAGCTGGTACTCGTGCCAGCTTGCCGTGTTAAAGGCGTTCTTCACATCCAAAGTGACCACTAAGCAATACTTTTTAGTACCACCTCTCCATCTAGTGCCTTCAATTGCATTCTGCGCAGTCGTCGTTAGTTCTAGTATAGCATCTACCGTGGATTTCGCTTTGGTGAATCCAAACTGTAATTGCGACGAGCCACCTGATTACTCCAATGCTGCCTCAATCCTCTTCTAACGATCTGTTCGAGGATTTTTCCCGCAGTATCCAGTAGACAGATAGGCCGGTATGACGATGAAACGTTGGATGGTCTACCTGGCTTCGGGAGCAGGACAAGTCTCTGCCTCTTCCATCGTTTTGGAAAAACTCCGCTTATGAGGCAGTTGCTGTATAGCTGCGCGAACTGTTCCGTTCTAATTGCAATGGCCATTTTAAGTGCGTTGTTGGGGATGCCATCTGGGCCACGTGCTTTGCGGTCGTTTATCTTCTCTTGCCGCTGACAGAACCTCAGACTCGTAGACTGGATCAACCGGCATAACACTTCCATAAGTATTGGCTCTTGTTCGGCAAAAAGCGTGGACACTATTTGCAACATCTGCTCTTGATCCTGGGGAGCAGTGGCTGCAAAGGAATTTATCTTCTTCGTCACTATTTAAAACGCTTTTCCCCATGGATCTCTGTCGGCGTCATCGCATAACTTAAGAAAGCAACTCTTCTTACTTGAGCGAATAGCTTTTTTCAGCGCCTTACGCTTGATTAGGTAGTGCAAGTGTAAGTCATCGTACCTATCAGTACCATGGGCTCTCGTCTGCTGTCGTCTTGCATGGATGCAGTCCCTGCGAATATCTGCCAGTTCCTGTGACCACCAAAATACTGCTTTATGGTGTCGCTTATATTGGCGTCTGATCTACATGCTCGCATTGCATGCATGTTGAACCGACTGCATAACAGTTTCAGCATCTTCGTCCACATTCCCCGTAAGCTTGAAGTTGGGCATAGTAGACATGAATGCCACCGAGTTTAGGGTTTCCGGTTTCTAGCTTCGTCTTTACGTAATGGCTGTCCTAGTAGAGTCACGCGCACCAATGGTGCAAACGATGGCTATGTGGTCGCTAGCGATGAAGCAATCGCTTAGGGACCAGGAGGTCGAGCTGAAGAGTGAGCCACTTATGAATGTAAGGTGGATTATGGAGCCCGCATTGCCATTGCTGAAAGTATGCTCAGTTCCTGTATTTGCCAGAACAACATCAATATTGCAAAGGCTTCCAGGAGAGTGCGTTCTTTAGAGTTGGTCCGAGGGCAACCCCAATCGATTGCCCATGCGTTGAAATTCCCAGCGATAAAGACGGAATGATGACGGCGTGCATATTCAACCAGGTCGTCGAGAATGGCCCCGAAATCCGGGAGGCTGGTACTCGGAGCCAAATATACGCTGTAAACCCACAGTCCACCAATTTGCGATCTTACATAACCACGCGCAGAATGAACGGAGTCAAGTCTTAGCACTCGAGTGTTACACACAAGTATCGCAGATTCGTTCTCCCTATCTGAGCACCATTCAGCTATGGTTTTTGACTCCTTGTCCTTAGCCACCGTAATAGCAATTCTCAGCCAATTTCGACTTCTGGCAGATTAAGCACGCCATATTACATAATGTTCCAGAGAAGGGGTCCATGACTGAGACCTGGGGCACCCCCCTGCTACACCGTGGCATTGCTGTCCTTCGGTAGTGTCGTATAGCAGTACGCGGTTTTCGAAGTAGCTGCGGATCAACTTACGGAAATAAGCTGGTACTCGTGCCAGCTTGCCGTGTTAAAGGCGTTCTTCACATCCAAAGTGACCACTAAGCAATACTTTTTAGTACCACCTCTCCATCTAGTGCCTTCAATTGCATTCTGCGCAGTCGTCGTTAGTTCTAGTATAGCATCTACCGTGGATTTCGCTTTGGTGAATCCAAACTGTAATTGCGACGAGCCACCTGATTACTCCAATGCTGCCTCATCCTCTTGTAACGATCTGTTCGAGGATTTTTCCCGCAGTATCCAGTAGACAGATAGGCCGGTATGACGATGAAACGTTGGATGGTCTACCTGGCTTCGGGAGCATGACAAGTCTCTGCCTACTTCCGATCGTTTTGGAAAAACTCCGCTTATCCGAGCAGTTGCTGTATGCTCGCGAACTGTTCCGTTCTATTGCAATCGCATTTAAGTGCGTTGTTGGGGATGCATCTGGGCCACGTGCTTTGGGTCGTTTATCTCTGCCTACAGTACCAGCCTCGTAGCTGTCATCGGCATACATTCCTAATATTGCCGTTCGGCAAAAAGCGTGCACTATGTGCAGCATCTGCTCTGATCCTGGGGAGCAGTGGCTGCAAAGGAATTTAGCTTCTTCGTCACATTTAAGCTTTTGCCCATGGACTCTGACGGCCATCGCATAGCTTAAGATAGCAACGCTTCTTACTTGACGAATAGCTTTATTCAGCGCCTTACGCTTGATTGGTAGTGCAAGTGAAGCATCGTACCTGATCAGTACCATGGGCTCTCGTCTGCTGTAAGTCTTATGGATGCAGTCCCTGCGAAATCTGCCAGTTCCTGTGACCACCAAAAACATGCAATAGTTGCAAAGGCTTCTAGGAGAGTGCGTCCTTTAGAGTTGGTCCGAGGGCAACCCCAATCGATTGCCCATGCGTTGCAATTCCCAGCGATAAAGACGGGATACGCTGATTCCGGTCGTGAGCAATGGCCCAAATGGGAGTGCGTTCTTGGATGCCATATGTGTAAAACCACGTCCCCATTTGCGATCTTATCTTACTCACCGCAGAATGAACGAGAGTCAAGTCTTATCACTCGAGCTAATACTTCCACAAGTATTGCGCTTTGTTCGGCACAAGCGTGAGCACTATTCACTATCGTGCTCTTGTCCTGTCGGTAGCAGTGGCTGCAATAGCGAATTTATCTGCTTCGTCACTATTTAAAACGCTTTCTCGGCCAGATTCTGTTGGCGTCATCGCATAACTTAAGAAAGCATCTCTTCTTAATTGCATGCGAGTGCGTTGTTCAGCTGCCTTACCGTGATTCGGTAGTGCAACTGTAAGTCGATCAGTACCTATAGTCCATGCTGCCTCATCCGCTGTACGTCTTGCATGGATGCAGTTCCTGCGAAGCGTATCATGCAACATGTTCCTGTGACCAGCGCAAAATACTGCTTGTCATGTTGTCGCTTATTGGCGTCTGCATCTGAATGCTCGCATTGCATGCATTTGAAGCGACTGCTATGACAGTTGTCAGTCTTCGTCCACTTCCGCCGCTGACAGCCTGCAAGTAGCTGGCATCCGTGACACATCCACAAGTATTGGTTTGTTCGGTATATGGCCTATTGCATCTCGCTTTGCATCTGTGAACTGGCTGCATAAGTTTAGTCATCTTCGTCACCATGTGCAAACGTATGGCTATGTGGGCATCGCTAGACGATGAAGCAATCGCTTTAGGGATCCAGGTTGTCGAGCTGACGCTTGAGCTACTTATGAATGTAAGTCAGCGACTTATGGAGACCGGCTATGTGCCGTCGCTGCATGTATGCAGTCCTGTATGTGCCAGAATCGACATCAATAGTGCAAAGGCTTCTAGGAGATGCGTTCTTTAGAGTTGATCCGAGCGCAACGCCAATGATTGACCATGCTGTTGAAATTCCCAGCGATAAGACGAATGTTGCGGCTTGCATATGACCAGGTCGTCGAGAATGAGTGTCCAGCTCGAAGCGATCCGGGAGCGCTGGTACGTTCGGAGCCATATAGGTACGCTGTAAACCCACAGTCCACAAATTTGCGATCTTACATAACCACGCGCAGAATGAACGGTGTCAAGTCTTAGCACTCGAGTGTTACACACAAGTATCGCAGATTCGTTCTCCCTATCTGAGCACCATTCACTATGGTTTTTGATCCTTTTAGGTCCTTAGCCACCGTCACAATAGCAATATCATCAGCAAAATCAATGATTCGAACTTTGCTGGGCAGATTAAATTGCATCACGCCATATTACATAATGTTCCAGAGAAGGGGTCCTATGACTGAGACCTGGGGCACCCCCCTGCTACACCGTGGCATTGCTGTCCTTCGGTAGTGTCGTATAGCAGTACGCGGTTTTCGAAGTAGCTGCGGATCAACTTACGGAAATAAGCTGGTACTCGTGCCAGCTTGCCGTGTTAAAGGCGTTCTTCACATCCAAAGTGACCACTAAGCAATACTTTTTAGTACCACCTCTCCATCTAGTGCCTTCAATTGCATTCTGCGCAGTCGTCGTTAGTTCTAGTATAGCATCTACCGTGGATTTCGCTTTGGTGAATCCAAACTGTAATTGCGACGAGCCACCTGATTACTCCAATGCTGCCTCAATCCTCTTGTAACGATCTGTTCGAGGATTTTTCCCGCAGTATCCAGTAGACAGATAGGCCGGTATGACGATGAAACGTTGGATGGTCTACCTGGCTTCGGGAGCAGGACAAGTCTCTGCCTCTTCCATCGTTTTGGAAAAACTCCGCTTATGAGGCAGTTGCTGTATAGCTGCGCGAACTGTTCCGTTCTAATTGCAATGGCCATTTTAAGTGCGTTGTTGGGGATGCCATCTGGGCCACGTGCTTTGCGGTCGTTTATCTTCCTTGCCGCTGACAGAACCTCAGACTCGTAGACTGGATCAACCGGCATAACACTTCCATAAGTATTGGCTCTTGTTCGGCAAAAAGCGTGGACACTATTTGCAACATCTGCTCTTGATCCTGGGGAGCAGTGGCTGCAAAGGAATTTATCTTCTTCGTCACTATTTAAAACGCTTTTCCCCATGGATCTCTGTCGGCGTCATCGCATAACTTAAGAAAGCAACTCTTCTTACTTGAGCGAATAGCTTTTTTCAGCGCCTTACGCTTGATTAGGTAGTGCAAGTGTAAGTCATCGTACCTATCAGTACCATGGGCTCTCGTCTGCTGTCGTCTTGCATGGATGCAGTCCCTGCGAATATCTGCCAGTTCCTGTGACCACCAAAATACTGCTTTATGGTGTCGCTTATATTGGCGTCTGATCTACATGCTCGCATTGCATGCATGTTGAACCGACTGCATAACAGTTTCAGCATCTTCGTCCACATTCCCCGTAAGCTTGAAGTTGGGCATAGTAGACATGAATGCCACCGAGTTTAGGGTTTCCGGTTTCTAGCTTCGTCTTTACGTAATGGCTGTCCTAGTAGAGTCACACGCACCAATGTTGCAAACGATGGCTATGTGGTCGCTAGCGATGAAGCAATCGCTTAGGGACCAGGAAGTCGAGCTGAAGAGTGAGCCACTTATGAATGTAAGGTGGATTATGGAGCCCGCATTGCCATTGCTGAAAGTATGCTTAGTTCCTGTATTTGCCAGAACAACATCAATATTGCAAAGGCTTCTAGGAGAGTGCGTCCTTTAGAGTTGGTCCGAGGGCAACCCCAATCGATTGCCCATGCGTTGAAATCCCAGCGATAAAGACGGGATGATGACGGCGTGCATATTCAACCAGGTCGTCGAGAATGGCCCCGAAATCCGGGAGGCTGGTACTCGGAGCCAAATATACGCTGTAAACCCACAGTCCACCAATTTGCGATCTTACATAACCACGCGCAGAATGAACGGTGTCAAGTCTTAGCACTCGAGTGTTACACACAAGTATTGCAGATTTGTTCTCCCTATCTGAGCACCATACACTAGGGTTTTTGGTCCTTTTAGGTCCTTAGCCACCGTCACAATAGCAATATCATCAGCAAAATCAATGATTTTAACATTGCTGGGCAGATTAAATTGCATCACGCCATATTACAAAATGTTCAAGAGAAGGGGTCCAAGGACTGAGTCCTGGGGCACCCCCCTGTTACATCGTGCCATTGTTGTCCTTCGGTAGTGTCGTATAGCAGTACGCGGTGCAAGTGCAAGTGTAAGTCATCGTAACTATCAGTACCATGGGCTCTCGTCTGCTGTCGTCTTGTTTGGATGCAGTCCCTGCGAATATCTGCCAATTCCTCTGACCACCAAAAAACTGGTATATGGTGTCGGTTATATTGGCGTCTGATCTGCATGCTCGCATTGCATGCATGTTGAACCGACTGCATAATAGTTTCAGCATCTTCGTCCACATTCCCCGTAAGCTTGAAGTTGGGCATAGTAGACATGAATGCCACCGAGTTTAGGGTTTCCGGTTTGTAGCTTCGTCTTGACGTAATAACTGTCCTAGTAGAGTCACGCGCACCAATGGTGCAAACGACGGCTAGGTTGTCGCTTGCGGTGAAGCAATCGCTCAGGTACCAGGAGGTCGAGCTGAAGAGTGAGCTACTTATGAATGTAAGGTCGATTATGGAGCCCGCCCTGCCATTGCTGAAAGTATGCTCAGATCCTGTATTTGCCACAACAACATCAATAGTTGCAAAGGCTTCCAGGAGAGTGCGTTCTTTAGAGTTGGTCCGAGGGCAACCCCAATCGATTGCCCATGCGTTGAAATTCCCAGCGATAAAGACGGGATGATGACGGCGTGCATATTCAACCAGGTCGTCGAGAATGGCCCCGAAATCCGGGAGCCTGGTACTTGGAGCCAAATATACGCTGTAAAACCACAGTCCACCAATTTGCGATCTTACATAACCACGCGCAGAATGAACGGAGTCAAGTCTTAGCACTCGAGTAATACACACAAGTATCGCAGATTCGTTCTCCCTATCTGAGCACCATTCACTATGGTTTTTGATCCTTTTAGGTCCTTAGCCACCGTCACAATAGCAATATCATCAGCAAAATCAATGATTTTAACTTTGCTGGGCAGATTAAATTGCATCACGCCATATTACATAATGTTCCAGAGAAGGGGTCCTATGACTGAGCCCTGGGGCACCCCCCTGCTACACCGTGGCATTGCTGTCCTTCGGTAGTGTCGTATAGCAGTACGCGGTTTTCGAAGTAGCTGCGGATCAACTTACGGAAGTAAGCTGGTACTCGTGCCAGCTTGCCGTGTTAAAGGCGTTCTTCACATCCAAAGTGACCACTAAGCAATACTTTTTAGTACCACCTCTCCATCTAGTGCCTTCAATTGCATTCTGCGCAGTCGTCGTTAGTTCTAGTATAGCATCTACCGTGGATTTCGCTTTGGTGAATCCAAACTGTAATTGCGACGAGCCACCTGATTACTCCAATGCTGCCTCAATCCTCTTCTAACGATCTGTTCGAGGATTTTTCCCGCAGTATCCAGTAGACAGATAGGCCGGTATGACGATGAAACGTTGGATGGTCTACCTGGCTTCGGGAGCAGGACAAGTCTCTGCCTCTTCCATCGTTTTGGAAAAACTCCGCTTATGAGGCAGTTGCTGTATAGCTGCGCGAACTGTTCCGTTCTAATTGCAATGGCCATTTTAAGTGCGTTGTTGGGGATGCCATCTGGGCCACGTGCTTTGCGGTCGTTTATCTTCTCTTGCCGCTGACAGAACCTCAGACTCGTAGACTGGATCAACCGGCATAACACTTCCATAAGTATTGGCTCTTGTTCGGCAAAAAGCGTGGACACTATTTGCAGCATCTGCTCTTGATCCTGGGGAGCAGTGGCTGCAAAGGAATTTATCTTCTTCGTCACTATTTAAAACGCTTTTCCCCATGGATCTCTGTCGGCGTCATCGCATAACTTAAGAAAGCAACTCTTCTTACTTGAGCGAATAGCTTTTTTCAGCGCCTTACGCTTGATTAGGTAGTGCAAGTGTAAGTCATCGTACCTATCAGTACCATGGGCTCTCGTCTGCTGTCGTCTTGCATGGATGCAGTCCCTGCGAATATCTGCCAGTTCCTGTGACCACCAAAATACTGCTTTATGGTGTCGCTTATATTGGCGTCTGATCTACATGCTCGCATTGCATGCATGTTGAACCGAGTGCATAACAGTTTCAGCATCTTCGTCCACATTCCCCGTAAGCTTGAAGTTGGGCATAGTAGACATGAATGCCACCGAGTTTAGGGTTTCCGGT
>JAWNKX010000774.1:0-82643 GCA_035041755.1 Cacoxenus indagator
CATATAAGCGTTACTGCCACCCTTCTATACATTGTGAAAACGTAGTACTAAGAGTCCAAATTGTGTTGATAGTTACATTTCAAGGGGAAATAAAAAAAAAATAAAAATAAAAATAAATAAAAGTATTGTAGTTAGTGGATACTCTTTTGAAGTGATGTTTCATGTTGTATAGGATGACTCTTCAAGATTCGATATCATGATTGGCCGTGAAATTCTGTGCCAGTTTTTTGGCGTTACTATTCCTTGTACCAACTTTGAACTTTTCAAAGAAAAATGTGTGTGTGCCTTTTCAGCGTCCGACATTTCTGTTGATCTTACCAACATTGACACCGAACTGGTTGGGCCTGATAGAACTTATTTTATAAAAATTCTGAAAGAATATTCAAATTCATTTATAGATGGCATACGGAAAATCCGTGTTACTACTTTACACTGTGAGATACGTTTAGTTGATCCAAGCAAAACTGTACAAAGACGACCCTACAGACTTAATGCAGAAGAAAAGGAATTGGTTAGACATAGAATTAAAGAATTAACTGAATCAAATATCATTTGCCCCAGCTCTTCTCCGTTTGCTAGTCCCATGTTTCTAGTGAAGAACAAAAATGGTTCTGATCGTCTGTGTGTAGATTACCGTGAATTAAATACAAATACAATATCAGATAAATACCCATTACCTCTTATATCCGACCAAATTTCTAGACTGCATGGAGCAAAGTTCTTTTACTGTTTGGATATGGCGAGTGGGTTCCACCAAATACCTATTCACCCTGATTCAATTGAGAGTACTGCGTTCGTCACACCAGAAGGACAGTATGAGTTCTTGACCATGCCTTTTGGGCTGAAAAATGCCCCATCAGTGTTTCAGCGTGCATTGGTGAATGCTTTAGGTGAGCTTGCCAACTTGTATGTTATCGTCTATGTTGATGATATTTTGATTGCTTCTAGTACCAACGAGGAAGCATTCTCTAGACTACGCCCAATTTTGAAGACTTTATCCACGGCGGGCTTTTCATTCAATATCACGAAATGTTCATTTCTTAAGTCAAGTCTGGAATATCTCGGATTTCAAATTAAGGCTGGTGAAATTCATCCCAATCAACGCAAGATACACGCACTAACTAAATTACCCCCTCCGCGGTCTGTCTACTAAGTAAGGAAGTTCATCGGCTTGCTTCCTATTTCCGACAATTTGTTCATATGTTTTCACAGTATATGAAACCACTTTATAGTCTTACCTCTAAAACAACTTCATTTATTTGGAAACCTGAGCATGAACAGATCCGCCAGAGAATAATAGTTACCTTGACTAATATACCAGTGTTAACTATTTTCGATCCTCATCACACTATTGAGTTACACACCGATGCTAGCTCTGATGGTTATGGTGCAATTCATAAAATTGATAATATGAATGATAAGATTCATTTGTAACAACGAGATCCAGAAACAACTTCGATCGTTTCTAAATTGCAAAGTGGCGAAATAAAAGATGAAGTGGCTGCGACGTACGAACTAAGAACTAGAATTCTTTACCGAAAAATTCAAAGAAATTCCAAGACATTATGTTTACCTTTCAGATGGTCTGTGGTTAATCATGTCCACGAGGCTTTTATGCATCTCGGGTGGGAAAAGACCTTAGATAAACTATATGGACATTACTGGTTCGAAAATATGTCCAAATATGTTCGTCAATTTGTGAACAACTGTATCACCTGCAAATTGTCTAAACCACCTTCCGATAAAATACAGGCAGAACTTCACCCTATACTTAAGTAGATATCCCATGGCATACCATCCATATTGATATCACAGGAAAGCTTAGCGGTAAAAATAATATAAAGGAATATGTAATAGTTCAGATTGACGCTTTTACTAAATTCGTTTATTTCCACCTTCCTGTCAAGATTGATTCTGATAATTGCATAAGAGCATTAAAGTCGTCTGTATCATTGTTTGGCGTACCTACGCGCATAATTGTTTTGCTCTATGCACAAAATTGATTTACGCCTTATAGCGACTGGTGCCAGTAGAGCGAATGGGTAGGTCGATCGTGTCATGAATACTCTGCTGCTGTTGAAACTGGTGACCGCTCTTGGCAGGATGCTCTGGGCGAGGTACAATTGGAATTCAATTGTACGGCCAATCGTGTAACAATCTTTAGTCCGTTAGAGAAGACGACCTATGGGTTTATTACCAATACATAATGACGAAAACAATATTTCTTTAGAAAATATGGCAAAAAATAATATGAAAAAAAATGCTTGCTATGATAGAATTAGATTCGATAGAAATAAGTGTAACATTGAAAGACACAAGGTTGGCGATTATCTGTTGCTCAGAAATGAGGAAAGACATCAAACGAAATTTGATCCGAAATTCATAGATCCATTTGTAGTGGCAGAAATTCTAGATGGAGATCGATATATCTTGAGATCGTTAAATAGTAAAAGAACCTATAAGTATTGTTGCCATTATTGAGAGAGTATATATATAATAGCATAATTTCTAAGAACGTGGCAAGAGAGAAAGAAGGATGTCTCTCTGCCGAGGGTGGCGCGGTTGTTGATGTGTGGAAGAAACGACGGGAAGCACAGTGTTTGTGCGTGTCTGTAAGTGTGCCGAGAGCGAAGCACGAGTACGACTTAAATCAATTTTCGTTTGAAAAGCAGGAGTCAGTTGAGTTTTGAGAACTGAATAGCACACAACGTACCGAGACTCCCTGCGTTCAAGTTAAACAATGTGCCACGGAGGCACAGCGGTCATAATTTAAAACACACTCAAACATATAGAACTCGAAAATTATCATTTAGAGAACATACCATCAACTAATAACCCCAGATTCTTTAGGATTTCTAACTATAGCAGCTGCTTAAATTGCACCTAAACGCAAGATTACTTCGCCATAATATAATCACTTTCTGAAAACACTCGGACCGCGCTTCATTGTCGCTGAAGACTTTAACGCAAAAAACACGGCTTGGGGCTCTAGAATGTCAAACAAAAAAGGTAAGGACCTACTGAGGGCTATTTACACAGTGAAAGCAACACACTTAAGCACCGGCGATCCAACTTTTGGCCTACTGACAAGAAAAAAATACCTGACCTCATCGACTTCTGTATAATTAAAAATATTGATATACGAAAGCTCGCAATATCCAACTTGACTACCAAAACAACGTATTAACTGAACGTAAAATCAACGTTCCAACGTTGTGTCCAGTTTTCAAAAATATGCAGGTATTGCTGCAGTGAGTCCGTGGCACTTGTTTCTGACGAGGATGGCCGTATCGTGGTATTTCTGACCCAGTGGGCATATCGTGCGTGAACAGGGTATAGAGTGTAGGCCCCAAAACGCTAACCTGCGGGACACCTGCGCAAATAGCCTTGATGCTAGATTCCACACCATTCAGTACCACTGAGAAGGTTCTGTTCTCAAGGTAGCTGCGCACGATTAACCATAGTTGAGGCGGCAAGAGACTCTTGAGCTTTCTGAGCAGCCCGTCGTTCCAAACTCGGTCGAAAGCCTGCTTTATGTCAAGATACGCTGCCACCACGTACTCCTTAGCCTCAACTCCTTCGAGAATAAAGTTAACCACCCTATTCAGCTGCTCTCGAGTTCTGTGAGATTTACGAAAGCCAAATTGAAAGGAAGGAACTATTTGCTTTACCATTTTTAAGTCCAGGATCCGTGTCAGCAAACAGCGTTCAAACAATTTTGCTACAGTAGGTAGCAGGCTAATTGGCCTGTAGGAATCTAAGGTGTAAATGCTATTACCGGCCTTATGAATCATGAAAATTCTCGCGTTCTTCCACTGTTTCGGCACATATCCCAATCTCAGCACTGAGTTAAAAATGAGGACGAGAAATAGCACAGCTCTTAGCGGCATTGCCTTAAGTGTAAAGTTGTGCAGTCTATCTTCACCTGGAGCCGTTTTAGTGTTCAACCCTTTAATATGTGCTGAGACTTCCTTGGCTGTAATGGGAGCAACCGGGAGGCATAATTGGTCGGCGCTTTCAAGTCTCATATGGATCTGACGAACCTTGAGTTCTGAGCTGGTATCAAATGGCTGAAATCGAGCTTCCAATTCCTCGGCGAGAGCCTCGGCTCGCTCGCTTAAAGATCTAGCCCAGGATCCGTCAGCCTTCTTGATTGGAAATTTTGGGGTTACTTGTTGTTTATACCTTCTCGCCAACTTCCACAAGGAAAAACCCTGTCCACAATAGGGTCGCGGGTGCGACAAAACTGTCTCCTAACTCTCCTCTTAATAAGCAGCAGTGCTTCAATAGCTGGGGGAAGTCCAGAACGCACTCTTGAGCCATGTGGTGGATTTAAGGGGGCGGCAATGAGAGCAGCTGAGTGCACCTTATTTAGAAAGATCGAGTGCGCGTCTTCAATGTCTTCGGGCATCAGGATTTCCAAGTTTAAATTTAGAGATTCATCCAGATTTCGGCGAAATGCAGCTAAGTCAGTTCCAGATGGCAGCAGTCGTCCTTTTATTGTTTTGATCTTCGGAGTGGAATCAAAATCAACCACAAGGGGGAGATGATCAGAGGAGAGTTGATACTTAGTCCTGATAGACAACTCGTCCGAACGCAGACCATTACAAATGAAGAAATCAATAGCGCGGGTGTGTGTTTTTGGGCGTTCGGGAAATGGGTCGCTTGACCAGTTGCCAGGATTTGAGCCTTTGAGTTTTGCACAACTTTATGTAAGCAGCTACCCCTTGTATCCGCTCTAAAGTTCCCCCAGAATCTGCTTTTGGCGTTAAAGTCTCCACCTATGAGAAACATTCTTCCTAGATTGTTTAAAAGATATTCGAAGTCTACAGATGACCAATTAAGATGCGGAGGTAGATATAATGCAGAGACTATTAACTCGCCCCTACTGGTTGAAATCTGGATGGTGGCCATCTGTAATTTCGCTGTTCTCACTGGCTCTTGTAAAGAATAGCAGATTTCTTGCTTAATAAGCACAGCCGCTCCGCCTTTAGGCCTGTTTCTGAGATGGTCTGCTTTGTGAATATTGTAGCCAGGTACAAAGATCTGGACTCCAGTTTGCAGCCATGTCTCAGTGATGAGCAACACATCAATGTTATGGGCGGTAAGGAAATTCTTAAGCTCCTCAACATGCCCAGAAATTCCATGAGCATTCCACAATCCAAGGCTGAGTGGACGGGGCATTATATATGGGCATTCACGAAATTGAGGCTTAATTGTTTTAGAAACTGATTGCTCTCCCTCAGTTCATTAAACATTAATGTAATTGTGTCAACTTTAGCTGTGAGGGCTGTTATTGGAGCCTCTAACCTGCTAATGCTGTCAGGGGTCTGTGGCGATTGCTGTAGATGCACAGATTTGTTGTTACCATTCCAAAATCTCTTCGGAGGATTAGTTATATGCAAAGCAGCACGTAGTGGGTCTGCCTTGACCATTACCGCCGGGACGTAACTCACTCTTCTCATAGAATCTTCTCTGTTGCTGCTACGCGCCGAAATTGAAGTATTGGGTTTTAGGCTATTTAATTTCTTTGAAAACTCGGCAGTCCTTATTTGTAATTTGTAAATTAATTCTTTATAGATTATGTTTGAGTAATTATTACTTACTGTAATTTTTAATTTATATTCATTTATTTCATTTCTGCTGAGCATTTTCTTTAATATGTGCTGAGACTTCCTTGGCTGTAATGGGAGCAACCGGGAGGCATAATTGGTCGGCGCTTTCAAGTCTCATATGGATCTGACGAACCTTGAGTTCTGAGCTGGTATCAAATGGCTGAAATCGAGCTTCCAATTCCTCGGCGAGAGCCTCGGCTCGCTCGCTTAAAGATCTAGCCCAGGATCCGTCAGCCTTCTTGATTGGAAATTTTGGGGTTACTTGTTGTTTATACCTTCTCGCCAACTTCCACAAGGAAAAACCCTGTCCACAATAGGGTCGCGGGTGCGACAAAACTGTCTCCTAACTCTCCTCTTAATAAGCAGCAGTGCTTCAATAGCTGGGGGAAGTCCAGAACGCACTCTTGAGCCATGTGGTGGATTTAAGGGGGCGGCAATGAGAGCAGCTGAGTGCACCTTATTTAGAAAGATCGAGTGCGCGTCTTCAATGTCTTCGGGCATCAGGATTTCCAAGTTTAAATTTAGAGATTCATCCAGATTTCGGCGAAATGCAGCTAAGTCAGTTCCAGATGGCAGCAGTCGTCCTTTTATTGTTTTGATCTTCGGAGTGGAATCAAAATCAACCACAAGGGGGAGATGATCAGAGGAGAGTTGATACTTAGTCCTGATAGACAACTCGTCCGAACGCAGACCATTACAAATGAAGAAATCAATAGCGCGGGTGTGTGTTTTTGGGCGTTCGGGAAATGGGTCGCTTGACCAGTTGCCAGGATTTGAGCCTTTGAGTTTTGCACAACTTTATGTAAGCAGCTACCCCTTGTATCCGCTCTAAAGTTCCCCCAGAATCTGCTTTTGGCGTTAAAGTCTCCACCTATGAGAAACATTCTTCCTAGATTGTTTAAAAGATATTCGAAGTCTACAGATGACCAATTAAGATGCGGAGGTAGATATAATGCAGAGACTATTAACTCGCCCCTACTGGTTGAAATCTGGATGGTGGCCATCTGTAATTTCGCTGTTCTCACTGGCTCTTGTAAAGAATAGCAGATTTCTTGCTTAATAAGCACAGCCGCTCCGCCTTTAGGCCTGTTTCTGAGATGGTCTGCTTTGTGAATATTGTAGCCAGGTACAAAGATCTGGACTCCAGTTTGCAGCCATGTCTCAGTGATGAGCAACACATCAATGTTATGGGCGGTAAGGAAATTCTTAAGCTCCTCAACATGCCCAGAAATTCCATGAGCATTCCACAATCCAAGGCTGAGTGGACGGGGCATTATATATGGGCATTCACGAAATTGAGGCTTAATTGTTTTAGAAACTGATTGCTCTCCCTCAGTTCATTAAACATTAATGTAATTGTGTCAACTTTAGCTGTGAGGGCTGTTATTGGAGCCTCTAACCTGCTAATGCTGTCAGGGGTCTGTGGCGATTGCTGTAGATGCACAGATTTGTTGTTACCATTCCAAAATCTCTTCGGAGGATTAGTTATATGCAAAGCAGCACGTAGTGGGTCTGCCTTGACCATTACCGCCGGGACGTAACTCACTCTTCTCATAGAATCTTCTCTGTTGCTGCTACGCGCCGAAATTGAAGTATTGGGTTTTAGGCTATTTAATTTCTTTGAAAACTCGGCAGTCCTTATTTGTAATTTGTAAATTAATTCTTTATAGATTATGTTTGAGTAATTATTACTTACTGTAATTTTTAATTTATATTCATTTATTTCATTTCTGCTGAGCATTTTCTTACATGCGAAAAATCAATTCATTTTGGCATTTTGTTTAATGTACAAGTTATTTTCATTGCTGTGTTTCTGCTACTACCTACGTATAAGGTCTTTCAATTACTTTTACGTGAAATTTTTATTTACATTTCCTTTTGTGTGTTAATTATTCATTAAGTTATTACTCGATTGGCTTCTACTTAAGTTTTTGTCGCAGCTATATTGCAATTTTTGAAACGTTTTAAATAGTCGTTTTACTTCGAATAGAATTAAAATTTCACTTTAGTTGTTAGGAGTTAAATTCAATATGAAGCGTCGAAATTGATTTTATTTAGTTAGCTTATTGTACGTTGCCTACTGGTGGTAAGAAAATTATTGAAAAAAAAGTTCTTAGCGATAAGCTTCTTATTAGCTACGACGAGTCGCAGGTTGAAAGAAAGGCATAGCACCTCTGTCGCGCGGAAAGAAGACGAAATTACAACAACAGCAAAAAATGCTGCTTTCTGTATAAATGCTTTTGACTGCCTCTTAATATGACTGCAACACTGGACGACTGTTTCTGTGCAAGATATTTATTTTTATATGTTTTTCGTCAACTCATACTGAGAAATGTCTTCATGAAGGTAAGGTCAGACACTTTTATAAATTTCAATCCAGGTGCGACTTGAGCTTTACACTTTATGCACACAGACATATTTAGGGTCTTCACGAAACGTCGTATATGTGTTATATATGTTATAAATGTTATATTTTTATAACGTCGTATAAAAACTGACCGTAGCTCCATACAAAGTACATGTTAACAATGTCGTATACTAGTCACACAATTGAGTGTGACAAACAAATAATTGTCAGTGTTGACAACATTATTGTGAATTTTTATATGTGAATAGCAAGACTGCTCAATAATTTGGTAATTGTGATAAAAGAAATGGTAGAGGTAAGATGCAAAGTGCTTGTGTTACCAATTAAATTTATTTCAATTAATTTCCTCCTTTCATTTGTTTTCAGAATTTTAAAATTGTTTGTTTACATTTGTGTATAGGACAACAGCTGATATGAACAGTCCACGACATCAAAAAACGAAATTGGTCGTTCACGAAATGTAGCTTGTAAGTTTATAAGTTTACAACTTTTATATATTTATGACGTTTCGTAAAGACCCTTATTAACTTTCGATTTGCCTCTAACTTTGTAGTATATTATTTACTCAATTCAAATTTATTCAAATTCAATTAGCTTAACTATAAAATAATATAAAAAAATTATAAGAAAATGTATAATATAATATAATAGTATAATTATTTTGGTGGCTTTTGTTTTATATTTCCAAGCAGCATGTTTCTCTCCTCAATTTATGCAGCAAAGGTCCTCCACAGCCAAACATTGGGTGGTGGTATGGTTTTGCCCACATTTTCCACAAATCAACTGTCGCAGACAGTAATTTTTGGTGTGCCCAAATCCAAAGCATCTATAGCACTGAATGACAGTCAGGTTCTTTTTTGGAATTCCACCAGGACACGTTGCCTGCCTATATGCTGAATTTTCAGAGCCTTCTTATTGTAAGGCGCTTTGGCAAGGTTGATGAAGAAGAAGTTGTTTGGTACCATCTTTTCAGTGTCTGCTCCATTAACCTTAGTGATTAACTTGCGGGGTTGGGATTAAACACACCGGTGACATTGTGGCCTTTCGTGTAAAAGGCTTCCTTGAGAATATTGTGGGGGGTGGTGCTGGGCAGGTTGCGAACAACTTCCCTGAAAGCTTTTTCTCCTTATGCTGGTATGTGTAGTGTTTAATGTTACTCTCTTTTAGGTAACGAACCAGAAGACGATACGAATCAGAATCTTCAGTATAGACCCTTACAGTATCATTTCTCATAACTTTAAATGAGAAACTGTTTGTTCCGGAGACCAGAGCCAGCTCCTGTTCCAAAAGGTGAGCATTGCTCACATTATCAATGTTGATACTGGGTGGTTTTCTAGTCCTGCGAGTGGTTTTATTATCAATTCCCTCAAGCAAAGCATCAGCGTCAAGGACCATTTTCTCGGCTTCGGCAAGTGTTTCAGTGGTCTCATCCTCATGCCCAGCGTCAGATAGCAGAGCAAAGCGATTTGATGATGTGCCAGGACTTTCCAGACAAATAGAAGATTCCACGGTTTGGGCTGACCCGTTTTCCCCCTTCTTTACCCTGCCATGACGGGAAAGTGGACTGGGTGGACTTTTTGACGCAGCCGTCTGCCAACACACCTGAGCACAATAAGTCGCAGTTGTGGTACAAATCGGAACCGTGCTAAAAGAAACAACTGGCACCGGGGCAGCGCCAGTCAAAGATTGACTCTGCAAATCAACGAACGAGCACATTTCAGGTAAGGCGCTTGCGTCACTATATACTTGGAGACATTGGATGTTGTTGTTGTTGTTGTTGTTGTCGTAGTTGATGTACAGTTGTCATGTAGCCGTAAGGTATCATTAGGAACCCGCCGCAACTCGGAGTCAGACAAAATTGTGTCATCTCTGTTAGAAATGCTAACACCCGAAACGTCGCAAAAATTCCGAATTTTGACCATTTTTAATGCATTTGCCTCAGCGCGGCGAACCGAATGGCGCTTAATTTTACCCGTTCTTATTTTTAATTTAATTTTTAACTGAGGTTATAGCAAAAGGAATTTCCTTATTTAATTTATTCTAATTCTTCACTTGACTTTTTGACACAGGATACAACGAAGAACAAGCCATATGTACAGATTCATTTTCCTCAATAAAAGCCATTGCCAATGCCAATAATTATAATATCTACTAATCATCGATTAGAAGCATTATTTCATCCAAGAGCCCGAAAATCATAATAATATAGGTTCTTGGCCATTGCAAAATAACAGGTAACCAAATAGCTGATAAGACAGCTAAAGAGGCTAACCTATATCCCTTAATTTATGAATCTAATAAAAACTTAGCAGACCTTAAAAAAAATCTTTAAAATATTTGTAACGAATACAGACAAATACTTTGGCATAACACTACTCTCCACTACAGAACCTTCAATAGGAACAAAATATCCAAACAACACTATATTGTCCATGCCAAAAAAATATGCTGGTCGTTTGGACATTACTAAATTCCTAAGACTTCGCTTAGGACACACAAATCCTACCAATATTCACACCCTTAAAAATACCCCCACCCCCCGCTAACTTGACAGACATGCAACGATAACCTAACCGTGTCTCACATCCTTACGGATTGACCGACGTATCAACAAAATAGAATAAAATACTTCTATCCCAATCTTCTAGAAATCATTGCTGAACCCTCCCCGTAGCAAATATCATAATTAATAGTTTTTCTTAAATCAACAAACCTATTCCATCAAATTTAATTATAAGTCTATAAATCTGTTTATAAAGCAAAACTACTTAATCAAATTTAATCAAGTTAAAACTGTTAGCAAACGATACATAGATTAAGCCTTTACATGTAGGTAAGCTTTAGGCCTAAGTTGCTACTGCTTCCTTAAATTAGGTTAATTACAATCTTTAATTGTGCTACAATTTGTTTAATAATAATTTTTTTTTTCATAATTAAATAATAACGTTTAACGGAGTAAACTGCATAACACATTTGTCAGATTTAAAAAATAATGACGTGAAAACAAAAATTAGACTCATACTAAATTAATTAATTATAGAAGGCTGTATCCTTCTTAGGGGGAGATCATGCGGGTGTAGCCTCTTCAGTCTACGCCTTGTTGAGATACGGGTGAGGGAGAAAGCTAGCGGATTTGGGTGCGACAAGAGTCTGTAGTGGTAGTGGCAGCTGTGAGAATTAATCACCTCCATAACAGTTGGCACGGCAAGATCCCTATGCATCGTGGTGTTGCGGATGTACCAAGGGGCGCCCGTAAATCTTCTGAGAGCCTTGCTCTGACACGCCTGCACTCTTCTGATGTTGTAGGCAGCATTTGTATGGCGTAGCGCCAAGCAGGTGCCACTACTGGTAGATAGATGAGCCTTTTATTTGTTTAAGATAACTTATTCAATGGGAGGAGGAGCTACTCCAGTTTCTTGAGCTTTTGGTAGCAGCGCGCTGTAACTACCTTAATGTGTGCATGCCAGGTAAGACCCTTATCCAGGATCAAACCGAGATACTGGATTTGCTCCATTTGCGGAATGATGCTTGTGTTGTAAGTCAAAACCGGACAGACGCCTTGCCTTAATGTGAAGGTGCAGTGAGCTGATTTCTCAAAGTTTATGACTATATTCCAGCGCCTGGCCCATGAGTGGAATCTACCCAGGTAGCTGGACAATTTCTCCGCAGCTTCGTTCACAGAGGCAGAGTTGAACATAACTGACGTATCGTCCACGTAAGTAGCAATGCTCATCTCTAGTTGTAGGCATATCAGGGGTATATAAGGAGTAGAGGACCGGAGCTAAGACACTCCCCTGCGGGACAACGGCTCTCATGTGTCTGAAGGTGGAAATGTTGTCTCTTACCTCCACAGAGAAGGTTCGCCGTTGAAGAAAGCTTCGCATTAAAAACTGTTTGCCAGGCAGGAGTAATTTTAATTTATGCAGAAGTCCATCTATCCATACCCTTTCGAATGCTTGTTTGACATCTTGGAAGACTGCAGAGGAATACTGTTTCATCGCAAACGCAGTAAGTATTTGATTAACGACTCGATGCAGTTGTTCGGGAGTGCCATGCTGTGGCACTTGAACACCCCGTACTGCCAACAATCTACTCAAAAATAATCTTTCAAAAATTTATATGATGTGACACGGTTCTCCGGAGTACCAGGTTTAGGTATCATGGATATCGTTGCAAACTTCCACTGTGTGGGAAAATGGCAGATCCGCAGCGTGCTGTTGAACAGTAACATCCGGAACAACACTCCCTTCCAAGGGAGTGCTTTCACCACCTTGTTGTTAATATGATCATGTCCGGGGCTCTTCTTAGATTTCAGTCTCTGAATTTGAGTCACAACCTCTTCAGAGGTGACATGTTTAGTTGGACTGTGGTCTAAGATACATCTCGATAGGACTTCAGCTGTTTCCTCAACGTCTCCAGGGTCAGCCAGGCCAAGAGGCGTGAACCGGCTCTCCAACTCATTAGCAAATGCTTCTGCTTTCTCGGTCTCCGTACGCAGCCACTGGTTTAGAGGCCCACGAATTGGAGCATGTCTGTTAAGCTGTTGTTTGATGCACTTGGGGGCACACCATAGATTGAAGCCAGACTTTTTCATTGGCTGCGCATTAGCCAACAGATTGTTAAAATGTTCCGATCGCACTGCTTGCATTACATTCAGTTCTCGGGCAGCTCTCCTCCATGCAGCCTTGTCAAATCCGTTCCATGATCTCATATAGCGACGTCGTAGCCTGCGTTTATATCGCACCAACTCCAGAACAAAAAAATGGGAAAAAGGGAATCGGTGTGAAGAGGCTAATTCGGCGGACTCATGAATGTTTTTGGTGAACAGGTCAACCGCATCATCTATATCCTTGTCCGAATTGATTTCCATATTGAGGTTGATCCCTTCATCTAAACGCTGATGTTATGTATGTTAGCGTGGGGAAGCATTCACCCTAAAGGGTGGCGAGAACCTCTCTGGAAGGGTTGATATGCTCTTGTGAAGTTGATTGCCTCTTGGGGTGGCGAGTCTGGACCACCAAAGTTGATGTTTGGCGTTCCAATCCCCTCCGATTAAGAATTTAGGTCCGAGTTGATTGAAGAAGGTGTCGAACTACTGCTCTGATATTTGGGGTCCTGGAGGACAATAAATGGTTGCGATGACAAGGATGCCTTGAGTTGTGTGAATACTGACAGAGACACTTTGAATTGAGTCAGACCGAATGGTTTCCAGGGGATGGTGGCGTAAGGATGACCGGATGAGTAAAGCGGCGATCAATCGCATACGGGTATCATTCGCATGATTAGCAGAATAGATTTCATATCCCTGAATTTTGAAGTATGTTCTAATGCAGAAATGCGTTTCGGAAATGAGCATGACATCAATCAAGTTGACTGCCATGAACACTTCTAACTCATTTCTGTGATTAAGGACGCCGTCAGCTTTCCATATGGCGAGGTTCATGTGTGGTCTGCTCATTTTTTAGACAATATGGCGGCGAGCATGTCCATCATCATGGTCTGCATCTCAATCAGGCGATCACAATTCTCGTTAAGACTGTCTAGGCGGGAGACCACAACCGACAATTGGACAACCTGTTCAGGAGATGAGAATGATTGGGTATTATATATGCTGAGCGAGGGATAATGATGACAATTCGATCCATTATTGCCAACAGGGTGAGGGAATGCGATTTGACGTTGACTTGATAACGGATGAGACTTTTGACGACTCTTAGGTAGAGATGTCTTGCTTAGTAACTCTTGTGGCTCGGAGTGAGGTTGAATAGGTAGTTGGACTGATTTTTGTTGTTGCTGACGTAGCTTCTGCGGCTCACGTAGGAGTTTCTGTTATGCCGGTTGGTGATACACCGATTTCTTAAATACATCAGCATACGACACCCCGTCAACAATCTTGTTAGGCACAGAATTGTGGCCAGATATCTCATGGTGTTGAGAGGCACTTGGTGCGAGGCGTCTTGTCGGGACTCTCCTGGCCATCGCTTCCTTGTATTTAATGCAGCCTTTATAATTCGCAGTGCGCTCCTCGACGCAAAGTGCGCATTTAGGTGGCTTATCAGGTGTTTTGGTGCAGTTGTGGCGTGAGCTTCGCCACGTTTGACTCACTTAAATTGTTTGCGACAGTACCTCTTAGTTTGTGAGAACTTATGGCAGAGATGGCATTGAGGTACATCTTTGAACGGATGACACGGCTTTTTGGGTTGTGAACGTTGCGTACAAAATTCCCTTTTTCGGCAAGTTCTCGTTTAATATTCTCAACGAGGGTTGAGGGGTGAAGGCCGCGAATATCAATCCTGTATGCCATTTCATCTTTTAACTGATACGAATGGAACATAATGTTCAGCAGCTCAAGATGGCGTATAATATTACTATAGGCATCACTGGTGGAGGGCAGGATTCTCAGACCCTCTTTAGGAGATGCTTTCAGCATGTATGATTCGGGTTCGGACACAGTGTCAAGGTTGGCTAATAAACAGTTAATGTTTGTGATGGCTACAATGAAAATGGGTGGTGGCTTCGGAAATTTGTTATGAATCCTTGAATGAGCTCGATTATTTATAACAGGAGTATGAGTAGTGGTCTCAGGCCGACTGATCGAAGCAGCGGTTTCATTGGCGTTAACAGTTTCCAGAGAAGGAGTTTCGCTCTTATTGGTACCCACTTCTTCAAAAGAAATCTCCATGTCATGCTAACTTTTTTAATACTTGTCTGTATTGACGAACTTGGTTTCCGCTTCTTTTTTATACGATTACTTGATGAGGGCGACGAAAACCACTCCATCAACGGAGCAGCAGCTTTGTTCGAAAAAGCAGGCATGATGTCAATGGGAGGAAGGTTATGTTTTTTGATGGCTGTGGAAATGTGGTCCGCTTGGTCCGCATTAGCCCAAGAGATCTTAAAAATCAAAACCAAAGAAAAATGCACAATGTATGAAGCTAAAACAAAATTCTACAAATAACAATCACCACTACTATTAAGCACTAGTGAAGCATATTCAGGATCTACAGCTACACAATCACCTACATCCACAAAGGAAAACAACTCAAAACCAACAGATCACTCAAATAAAGACAATCTAAATACGAAGAACACTCTAGAAAACCCATTTACCTTCACAATGACGAATCACTCACAACAAACTCAAAAAACGAATGAAACCGAAAGAACACAATCCACCTCTAAAACAGAAAATCACTCAACACACGAACAAACGACAAAAACAAACAACTCAAAAATGGACACAGACATAGACTTCGAAAGCCTAATAAGCAAAACACTAAACCAAAATGACTCAATTATCTCTGATACAGACAATGATATCAGAGAAGAAGACATTGAGCTATAATCATAACAAGCCCCTATCGGTCTCTCTTTGGTCTCCTGCTTCAGCAATCCCGTTCGCTCATAATGTCCCGTTGCATTATAAGATCGAAATCGTGTTGTTGCGGAGTTGAGCAAGGGGAGAGCAAATAGAGAGACAATGAACAAAAATATAAAAACATATAAAAACAAAACATATCATAAAATTTTCACGACTATGACACTTAGAGTAATACAATGGAACATAAACAGATATAAAGACAAATATCACAGTCTCTCTCTTTTATTAAACAAGTATAAGCAACAGATAATAGCATTACAAGAAACCCATCTCATCAACAACAACACACCGCTCACTCTCCAAAACAATTTGCACTATTCCAAAAAAATGATATAAATACACTAATCACAAAAGCCAGCAGAGTTGCTCTCCTCATATCAAACTCCATTGAACATAAAATAATAGAATTAAATTCCAACATTCTTGCCATCACTGCAGAAATTCAGTCTGACATTATTTTTATAATATTAAATATTGACAGCTCGCCAACTGAGAAGTTCGTTGAACAGGATCTTCATGACCTTTTCAACAACTTTAACAAGCCAGTACTTATGATAGGAGACTTCAATGCCTGGCATTCAGTTTGGGGATCTTCTTCAAACAATCAAAGGGGCAATTTACTTGCAAATTTCATACAGAACAGTAGTCTGATCGTACTTAACAATGGCGATCATACACACTACACAACTATGAACACTTTTAGGAACGTAGATATCTCCATGTGCTCACCACCACTTAACCTTAATGCCACCTGGTTTATTTGCGATAATTTATATGGAAACGTACACTCTCTCCAATTTACATCAATCTCTTTCTTAAAGTACCAAATAACGCAGATTTCAAAACACATAAATACAAGCTGCATCTAGTCAACTGGGAAAAATTTCAGAAAAACATCAACGAACAGTCATAAAAAATTAACATCACAAACAACATAAATAAAGCAGCTACCAAGTTCCTTAAAATAATTAGGGCATATGCAAACGATTTCGTACCAACCAAAGATCCCATAAGGGCTGCGAAAAACACAACATAGTGGTGAAGTAGGGAGCTAGAGCTGTTAAAAAGGGAAATGGTAAAATGTCTAAGTAATCTCAGGAAACATTTAATCACAGAGAACAATAAAAAAGAGAATAAAATAAAAAAGTGCAAATGCAAAGTCTAAGTATGAAGCAAAGCGAGCCCAAAAAACTGCTTTCGCAGACTTTACCAATGACATCAACCCGAGTTCCGCAACCAATGCATCCATTTAAAAATTTCCAGTCCTACCCAACTCCTTCCTACCCAACAAAGGATCCACACCTGGCTTTGATAACATACCCTACGACATGTTAAAAAAGTTGCCGCCTGCTGGCATCAATAAATTACTTGATCTTTATAATAAAATATTTGACGCCAGCATCATGCTCTAACAATGGAAAATAGTATCTATAATCCCTATAAGGAAGCCTAATAAACCAATAAATTCAACTAAAGGCTACCGTCCAATATCTCCACTCTCCTGCATATCTAAAACCCTATATAGAAAAAATATTTCAAACAGAATTACGTGGTATCTCAATCAAGAAAACTTGCTGTCCCAAACCAGTACGCATAAAAAGCAAACAGATGCACCATAGATCCTCTTTTAATAATAGATAATTACATTTGCAACAAACTGTCATCATCTTTCGATTGATAAGGAAAAAGCTTTTGACAGAGTAGGAATTCACTGCATTATTCCTCGGACCAAAAATTATTAACTACATTCGCAGTTACCTTAATAATAGAAGATGCAGACTAAAAGTTAATAGCACCCTATCAAAAGAAGAGCAAAAACATAATGGCATCCCGCAGGGATCCCCACTGTGTGTCACATTTTCCCTCATAGCTTACAACAAACTAAGACACATAATAAGTCAAAAGAAATTGTTTACACACAAACATGTACGCAGACGATCTGTGTCTCATGTTTAATCCAAAAGTAGGCTATCATACTGAAATAAAAAATTTGTTCCAAAAAATAAATCAATGGTGAATCTTTAGTGGCACAAAAATATCCAGCGAAAAATCCTCACACTTACATGAATGCAAAAAACAAAACTGTACACACATACACATTAAAAAAAAACAATATAATCATACGTAAAACACAATAATTTAAAATGTTAAGGCTTATCTGTGATAAGAGACATTCTTAGAATGAACATATTAATACACTAATAAAATTATTAAACACTAGATTAAATATTTTAAAATGTTTAAGTAGCAAAAATCTAACACTATCTCTCTCATAAACGTTACAAACGCAATAATATTATGCAAAATAGATTATTATAATAGGTATTCCTAAACCTGGGAAAGACTATAAAAGCTTCCTGTCAAAAATTTTTGAAAAACTTCTACGTGAGAGACTTCTCTTTCTTCTAAGAAGTAATCAAATAATACCAGATTTCCGACGTAATCATTCTACGATTCAACAGATTCACCGCGTAACCCACAAAATACTTAACGATATAGATGACTACAAATTTTGTATTGGACTATTCCTAGATGTCGAGAAAGCCTTTGATAAAGTTTGCCACAGAGGCCTAATACACAAGATCCACTCGATTTTCCCAGCCAATGTGACTCAAATTCTGTCAAGCTATATAGAAGGCAGATACTTTTATACTCAAGAATACTCAAGACTACGACCGGAAGCACTGGAGTTTCCCAAGGAAGTGTTCTTGGGCCACTCATTTACACGTTTGCAGACGACACCATTCTTCTATCCGCCCACAAAAGCATAAATGTAGCAACATCCACACTTTGGTAGTGTGCCTAAATAAAACCCCCGAATGGTTTCGGAAATGGAGAATAAAAATTAACAACAACAAAACAGTTACTACCAAAACAAAATATAGACCAGTTCACCTAATAATTGGTGGAAGAGATATAGTAATCGGAAACGTAGTACCTCGGAATCTACCTTGACAGCAAACTGACATGGAAATACCATATTTTTAAAATACGAAACCGAATGAAACTTAAAATAAATGAATTGCACTGGTTGTTAAACAGTTAATCGAAAGTCTCACTGAACAACAAACTATTAATATATAAAACTATCATCAAACCTATCTGGACGTAAGGAGCGCAAATATGGGGGTCTGCGAAATGAACAAATCTGCAATTAATACAAAGACAACAATCGAAAATTCTACGTAAAATTACAAACGCTGACTGGTATATCACAAATTTGGACATCACAGAGACTTGCAGATTTCCACAGTGGCTGAAGGAATAACTAGTTTAAGTCGGAGATACCAAACAAAAATAAGCATACTAACAATAAAATACTAACTAAAAATACTAACTAAAAATAACATACTAACAACGAGATGAATACACTGCCTCTGCGCGAGCTCCAGCAAAGACGTAGACTTCGCTGGTCAAGACCTGTCGACGTTATCTAAAATAAAATATAAATCATTGTAGCAATAGTATAAGCGGGCGTTTATATGTATGTATTTAGCATTAGGACTACTCAATAATTATCACAACAAACATTATTTTAAAGCCACCTGTATTTTATCTCCACTTATATGGAGTAGCCATATAAGCGTTACTGTCACCCTTCTACACATTGTGAAAACGTAGTACTAAGAGTCCAAATTGTGTTGATAGTTACATTTCAAGGGGAAATAAAAAAAAATAAAAATAAAAATAAATAAAAGTATTGTAGTTAGTGGATACTCTTTTGAAGTGATGTTTCATGTTGTATAGGATGACTCTTCAAGATTCGATATCATGATTGGCCGTGAAATTCTGTGCCAGTTTTTGGCGTTACTATTCCTTGTACCAACTTTGAACTTTTCAAAGAAAAATGTGTGTGTGCCTTTTCAGCGTCCGACATTTCTGTTGATCTTACCAACATTGACACCGAACTGGTTGGGCCTGATAGAACTTATTTTATAAAAATTCTGAAAGAATATTCAAATTCATTTATAGATGGCATACGGAAAATCCGTGTTACTACTTTACACTGTGAGATATGTTTAGTTGATCCAAGCAAAACTGTACAAAGACGACCCTACAGACTTAATGCAGAAGAAAAGGAATTGGTTAGACATAGAATTAAAGAATTAATTGAATCAAATATCATTCGCCCCAGTTGTTCTCCGTTTGTTAGTCCCATGTTTCTAGTGAAGAAAAAAAATGGTTCTGATCATCTGTGTGTAGATTACCGTGAATTAAATACAAATACTATATCCGATAAATACCCATTACCTCTTATATCCGACCAAATTTCTAGACTGCATGGAGCAAAGTTCTTTTACTGTTTGGATATGGCGAGTGGGTTTCACCAAATACCTATTCACCCTGATTCAATTGAGAGTACAGCGTTCGTCACACCAGAAGAACAGTGTGAGTTCTTGACCATGCCTTTTGGGCTGAAAAATGCCCCATCAGTGTTTCAGCGTGAATTGGTGAATGCTTTAGGTGAGCTGCTGCCAACTTGTATGTTATCGTCTATGTTGATGATATTTTGATTGCTTCTAGTACCAACGAGGAAGCATTCTCTAGACTACGTCCAATTTTGAAGACTTTATCCACGGCGGGCTTTTCATTCAATATCACGAAATGTTCATTTCTTAAGTCAAGTGTGGAATATCTCGGATTTCAAATTAAGGCTGGTGAAATTCATCCCAATCCACGCAAGATACAGGCACTAACTAAAATACCCCCTCCGCGGTCTGTCTACTAAGTAAGGTAGTTCATCAGCTTGCTTCCTATTTCCGACAATTTGTTCATAAGTTTTCACAGTATATGGAATTTACCTCTAAAACAAGTTCATTTATTTGGAAACCTGAGCATGAACAGATCCGCCAGAGAATAATAGTTACCTTGACTAATATACCAGTGTTAACTATTTTCGATCCTCATCACACTATTGAGTTACACACCGATGCTAGCTCTGATGGTTATGGTGCAATTCATAAAATTGATTATATGCCACAGTTATTGAGTACTATAGCAAGCAAACATCTTTAATAGAATCTCGTTATCATTCATACGAATTGGAAACTTTGGCTGTATTCAATTCAATCAAGCATTTCCGGCATTATTTACATTTGCGTCATTTTATTGTTCTCACGACGCGACTGTAACTCCTTCCTCCTTCTTAGCCTTCTCGTACTAAAATTGACCTTACACCTAGAGTCCACCGCTGGTGGTCATATATGCAATCTTTTGATTTTGATATGCAATATAGACCTGGAAGACCTGGAAGTAGAATGGCTCATGTGGATTTCTTCTGGCGAAATCCATTACTATCAGAATCTCAAATGACTACTAAGATTCCTGAGAAGAAGATTCATTTGTAACAACGAGATCCAGAAACAACTTCGATCGTTTCTAAATTGCAAAGTGGCGAAATGGAAGATGAAGTGGCTGCTACGTACGTAAAGAAATTCCAAGACATTATGTTTACCTTTCAGATGGTCTGTGGTTAATCATGTCCACGAGGCTTTTATGCATCTCGGTTGGGAAAAGACCTTAGATAAACTATATGGACATTACTGATTCGAAAATATGTCCAAATATGTTCGTCAATTTGTGAACAACTGTATCACCTGCAAATTGTCTAAACCACCTTCCGATAAAATAGAGGCAGAACTTCACCCTATACTTAAGTAGATATCCCATGGCCCCATTGACACAGCGCTAGCGGTAAAAATGATATAAAGGAATATGTAATAGTTCAGATTGACGCTTTTACTAAATTGGTTTATTTCCACCTTCCTGTCAGGATTGATTCTGATAATTGCATAAGAGCACTAAAGTTGTCTGTATCATGGTGTGGCGTACCTACGCGCATAATTGTTTTGCTCTATGCACAAAATTGATTTACGCCTTATAGCAACTGGTGCCAGTAAAGCGAATGGGCAGGTCGTGCGTGTCATGAATACTCTAAAGAATATGTTGACTGCTGTTGAAACTGGTGACCGCTCTTGGCAGGATGCTCTGGGCGAGGTACAATTGGCCTTCAATTGTACGGCCAATCGTGTAACAATCTTTAGTCCGTTAGAGAAGACGACCTATGGGTTTAATTAGGAAATATGGCAAAAAATAATATGAAAAAAAATGCTTGCTATGATAAAATTAGATTCGATAGAAATAAGTGTAACATTGAAAGACACTAGGTTGACGATTATGTGTTGCTCAGAAATGAGAAAAGACATCAAACGAAATTTGATCCGAAATTCATAGGTCCATTTGTAGTGGCAGAAATTCTAGATGGAGATCGATATATCTTTAGATCGTTAAATAGTAAAAGAACCTATAAGTATTCACACGAATTTTAGCGCCGTATGTCTGCAGGGGAAATCCTTGCGGAAAAAGACGTCAGTGAAGGCGTTGAAAAAGACGTCAGTGATGGCGTTGAAAAAGACGTCAACGATGGTGTCGCAGGAGACGACAGTATATAATATCAATATCATTGTAACCCGAGGTTAGACCGTAGTGTCCATGCGTAAGCACAAATGTGGTTACGAGTTATGCTGATCAATCATTTACTGTAGAGTAATTGGAATTATGGTAAAGATCTTGTTGTGGAAATGTAGTGTGAGATTGTATAATTACACAGAAAAAGAAAAATAGTTGAGTGTCTTAATTTGTGGGATTCGTTGATTTGAGGCATTCGGTGTTGGTTTGTAATGCCGAATTTCTGTTACTATATTGGATTCTTTTTTCTTTTAAGCTGAATAACTAATTTATATTTATTATTTTTACTTTGTTTCTTAGATAAACGATAAAGTAGGAATGTAATCTTAATTAAATGGAACATAATACCAATCCTTTTGATTTTAATCAATAAACACCCGAGGACGTGTGTCAGTTAGGCTGGCCGTGTAGTAGCGCAGTTTAATGTGCGCAATTTATTCTGTATGTCGTATGGCAGTTAATATACGCAGTTTATTCATGTTTATCGAAGCACAAGCAAATATGCGTAGTTATACATATATGTTATGTATTTAGAGTGAGTGTGAATAAAGTAAATAATATCGAGTGTTCCCTTGTTGCCATTATTGAGAGAGTATATTCTATTTCTAAGAACGTGGCAAGAGAGAAAGAAGGATGTCTCTCTGCCGAGGGTGGAACGGTCGTTGATGTGTGGAAGAAACGACGGGAAGCACAGTGTTTGTGCGTGTCTGTAAGTGTGCCGAGAGCGAAGCACGAGTACGACTTAAATCAATTATCGTTTGAAAAGCAGGAGTCAGTTGAGTTTGGAGAACTGAATAGCACACAACGTACCGAGACTCCCTGCGTTCAAGTTAAACAATGTGCCACGCAGGCACAGCGGTCATAATTTAAAACACACTCAAACATATAGAACTCGAAAATTATCATTTAGAGAACATACCATCATCTAATAACCCCAGATTCTTTAGGATTTCTAACTATAGCAGCTGCTTAAAGTGCACCTAAACGCAAGATCACTTTGAAATAATATAATCACTTTCTGAAAACACTCGGACCACGCTTTATTGTCGGTGAAGACTTTAACGCAAAAAACACGGCTTGGGGCTCTAGAATGTCAAACAAAAAAGGTAAGGACCTACTGAGGGCTATTTACACAGTGAAAGCAACACACTTAAGCACCGGCGATCCAACTTTTGGCCTACTGACAAAAAAAATACCTGACCTTATCGATTTCTATATAATTAAAAATATTGATATACCAAAGCTCGCATTAAAATCAAGACTAGATTTATCTTCACACTATACTCCGATCCAACTTGACTACCAAAACAGCGTATTAACTGAGCGTAAAACCAACAAGATATAGAATTATCGCATTTAATGGGAAACTTACAGAGATTATATAAAGCGATCTCTGCCACTTAATATTTCAATTACAACTAATAGCGACATAGAATCATCAGTGATTCTCTTCAATGATGTAATCGAGAAAGCTGCACTACAGTCGACTCATACACATAAGACCACAGAGCGCAATGCTTTCACTCCAACTTCTCTCCGACGGCTTATCAACAGAAAGCGAAAACTGAAGGAAATTCAACAAAGCATTAGAGCCCCATCTTCTAAAAAAGACTACAACAAAGCGACCAAAGAACTGAAAAAATATTTAATCGAACAAAAACGAGAACAACTAGAAAAGTATCTCCAAAACTTAAACCCGAAAAGATGCTCGGACAAGACATTTCATCAACCACCATTGAAAATGGACGAAGGGACATGGGCTAGAACAGACATTGAGAAAGCTACAACGTTAGCCAATTATGTTTTTATAATGTTTTTGCGGAGAATGATACTACCACTGATGACTCACTACCTCCTCTGAACGGAGGTCGTTCAACTGTAGCACTAAAGAAGATCTCTACGAAAGAAATAATTGCAACTATAAAATACAACATTGAACATAAAAAAGCCCCTGGCTACGACAAAATAAATCTATAAACTGTCGAAAATTGGTGAATTCTCAATAACTGCTACAGAACACAAGACCGTCTACTAAACTAAATGAGTTATGTATTCTAATGATCTTGTAAAAATACCTGAACAAGATATATTGGAGGAGTTGAAAACTCAAAACTTAATCGATATATACAAAATTAAGAAACGGCAAGACAACTCTCTTGCCGTTGAAACTGGTCTCTTCATCCTTAACTTTGCGGCTCACACATTACCAGAGAATGTGATGATTGGGTATGAAAGGGTACATGTTCGTCAATATATCCATCTTCCTCTAAGATGTAAGATTTGCATTCGATTTGGACACCCAACACCGATTTGCAAAAGCAACAAGACATGCCCCAACTGTTCAGAAGAATCCCATATAAGTGAAAATGAAACCAGCTTACAAGAAAAATCATGCTTCAATTGCAAACATAACCGAAATCCAAAGCAATCACTCTCCACTAGACAGAAAGTGAATGGCATTCATTAAACAACAAGTGAAAACAGCAACAAAAGTTACAGAAAATGTAGATCATAAATCTGCACTAAGATATATAATATCAGCCACTCCCACCAGCTCACTTAATACTCCAAAGTAGTGACCAATCCTCCACCACAAGCGACAAGCAATACAAAGCTCACTGCCACTTCAACGATGGCAGAAATCCCCACACCTGCAGCCACTCCCACCGCTTCAACATCAGAAGTACAACCCGAAATCAGGACTACAACATCATATGATGAGATGATGGACACTGACACGCAATCTGTCTCCGATGAAGGTGACAATTATTCAAAAGTCCAACCTTCATCCGACCTTAAGCAAAAACCTCACCTCAGAGTGAGTTACCCTCTCAGTGCTAAATAAAGAAATAAAGTTAAGAATAATAACAACATTAATGCTTATATAAGCAACTACAACCAGTTGCCAATCATACTCAAACAACTCAAGCCTAAAATCATCTGTCTTCAATTATATTTATTTATTTATTTATTTTTTTTTTTATATTTAATTTTTTTGTTATTATTAGAACAACTTCAATAAATTGTATATACAAAAATTAACAAAACAACTTAAATAATAAGTGGGAATATAGTATTGTGTATTAAAAGGATCTATTACGGAGGTCGGCAGGGTGCGATCTTCTCAGCCGTCTAGCCAACCTAACTCCTCCCATTCTGCGTAGTTTTAGAAGGCGCCTTGCTAGTTTATTTGGATGATTTTTTAACCTCTCTATATATTTTTTGGCCTGACGATTTATCACATGGCCAATTTTCGGTATTTTTAGTCGTTTTCAAGGTCCGCCGTTCGCATGAACCAAGGGCCACCAGTAAGCATTAGCAATGTCTTGGCCTGCAGTACTCTCACCTTCTTGATGTTTGACCTCGCTGCAATGCCATACAGCTGCAAACCGTATCACCAAGCAGGAGCAATTATGGTTTTGTAAATGTTCACCTTATTTCCCAAGGACAATTTATTCCTGTTAGTTAAAAGCCAATGTAATTTGCCAATCTTTTGTATTAAGGATTTCGTGATACTTGAAATATGCGTCTTGAAAGTTAGCCGTCTATCCAAATACACACCCAGTTATTTGTAACCTGAATGGTGTTCCAGCAGTTGGTTTCGAATGAAAACTCCCGGACAGAAATCCGGCCGTAAGGCGTACGTCACATTGGCACATTTGTTTTTGTTAATGCAAATGTTCCAACGTTGTGTCCAGTTTTCAAAAATATGCAGGCATTGCTGCAGTGAGTCCGTGGCTTAGTAAATGCAAATGTTGCTGACGAGGATGACGGTATAGTGGCAGCAAACGTGGCAATGATCAGATCCAGAGGATCCTTCAGTGGTATTTCTGACCCAGTGGGCATGTCGTGCGTGAACAGGGAATAGAGTGTAGGCCCCAAAACGCTACCTTGGGGGACACCTGCGCAAATAGCCTTGATGCTAGACTCCACACCATCCAGTACCACTGAGAAGGTCCTATTCTGAAAGTAGCTGCGCACGATTAACCATAGGTTTTTTTTTTTTTTTTTTAACATCGACGTGTTGGGCACACATGGGGCAGGCCCAGGTGGCATCAAAATTCACCCAGCTGGTCTTAATTGCTAATATCTTTGGTGATCATGCGATACCAAAGCTAATGTCTACGTACTAAATATTTGGCTACAGATAAAAACATCATCAGCCATTAAAATAATCAGCATGCAAGATTAAACTAAAGCTAATATTAAATTTAGAATTCAATACCTACAATAACATAGACTATTTAAACAAGGAGGAAAAATTTAGGTTAACAGTATAGAAAATAAGTGATGCATTAATTCAATGATGCCAACAATTTAGTTTTTATAACATAAGAAGAGGTGGGAGGAGCAGCACACGCAAAGTGGGTATTAAAAGATTTGCATAAGACATAGAATGGATCATGTTGCAAATAAGAAGCTCTACAAAAGGGAAGAATAATAGGAGAATAGTTTCTAGTTGGACGTGCGGGTACACTAAAGTTAATCATTCTAAGTAAGAAAGGTAAGTTAATACTACCATAAATGAGGTTATACATAAAAGTTACACCAATGACCGTTCTACGACTAGACAAGGTAGGGAGGTTGATCAATTTGAGACGACACCGATAAGATGGTAGGCAAGCATTAGGATCCAGTGCAAGTTTTTGAGAGCAAAAAGTAGAAATTGCTTTTGCACCGACTCAATACGATCAATATACATCTGATATTGAGGATCCCAGACACAAGACGCATACTCCAGAATAGGTCTTACTAGTGAAGTGTATAGTACTTTGGTAGTATACGGATCATCAAATTCCTTAGACCAGCGTTTAATATAGCCAAGGACCCCCCTAGCTTTAGAGACCGAAGTGGAAATGTGGGTACCGAAATGCAACTTCAACAAGTTGAGGCGGCAAGAGATTCTTGAGCTTACTGAGCAGCCCGTCGTGCCAAACTCGGTCGAAAGCCTGCTTTATGTCAAGATACGCTGCCACCACGTACTGCTTAGCCTCAAATCCTTCGAGAATAAAGTTTACCACCCTATCCAGCTGCTCTGGTGTTGCGTGAGATTTACGAAAGCCAAATTGAAAGGAAGGAACTATTTGCTTTACCTTTTTTAAGTCCAGGATCCGTGTCAGCAAACAGCGTTCAAACAATTTTGCTACAGTGGCCTATAAGAATCTAAGGCGTAAGGGCTCTTGCTGGCCTTATGAATCATGCAAATTCTCCCCCTCTTTCACTGTTTCGGCACATGAATTTTTGAATGTTGTAGCCAGGTATAAAGATCTGGACTCCAGTTTGCAGCCATGTCTCAGTGATGAGCAACACATCAATGTTATGGGCGGTAAGGAAATTCTTAAACTCCTCAACATGCCCAGAAATTTCATGAGCATTCCACAATACAAGGCTGAGTGGACGTTGCATCATTTACGGGCATTCACGAAATTGAGGCATAATTTTTTAAGGAACTGATTGCTCTCCTTCAGTTCGTTAAACATTAATGTAATTGTGTCAACTTTAGCTGTGAGGGCTGTTATTGCAGCCTCTAACCTGCTAATGCTGTCAGGGGTCTGTGGCGATTGCTGTAGATGCACAGCTCTGTTGTTAACATTCCAAAATCTCTTAGGAGGATTAGTTATATGCAAAGCAGCACGTAGTGTGTCTGCATATGAGGTGTCTCCCTTGACCATTACCGCCGGGACGTAACTCACTCTTCTCATAGAATATTCCCTGTTGCTGCTACGCGCCGAAATTGAAATATTGGGTTTTAGGCTATTTAATTTCTTTGAAAACTCGGCAGTCCTTACTCCAAGCAGCATGGTTGTCACCGCAATTTATGCAGCAAAGGTCCTCCACAGACAAACATTGGGTGGTGATATGGTTTTGCCCACATTTTCCACAAATCAACTGTCGCAGACAGTAATTTTTGGTGTGCCCAAATCCAAAGCATCTATAGCACTGAATGACAGTCAGTATTATTGATATTCTTCTTGTTTCTGAGACCCATCTAAACGCCTAATCCTACTTTAAAATCCAGGAGTACGATCTTATCAGTGCAAACCATTCAAGTGGTAGAGCTCATGGTTGAGCGGCAGTTCTAATCAAATCAACTTTAACATTTACTAAACAAGCTTCGATCAGTCTTGACTAGTTCCAAGCTTCACTTGTCAATGTATCCCATAAAAATCATTACTTTGGGAGCAGTTTATGCACCTCATAGGTACACGGTTTTGCAGTCATGTTCAAGAAAGTCTTTGGTAGACTGGGCCAGAGATTTAGAGCATGGTGTGATTTTAATGCGAAGCACACATGTTGGGGTTCTAGACTTTTCAATCCAAGAGAAGTTGCTTTGTATAATTGTATGCGAACCACACAAAATCTACAATCTTTTCATTACCTCTGCTCGGATCACTCAGCCGTATTATCAACATAGATATCCCCATTGATGTTGTATCCAGACCTGTTAAAACCTTTAGAAGGAGCACCAATTTAAATCTATATCACACCTGGCTTGGACACACAATTGACTCAGACACTCAGCTCAACTGTGGTATTAAATCAGCATTAGAAACCTGACTTTGAACATCCACGAGGCGGCAACATACTTTAATCCTTCCGTCCCGAGTAACCCACTATCCTAAACGCGATTTCCATTTCTGTTCTCCTAAGATTTCTGGCACGGTCCGAGAGAAGAGAAAACTGCGAAGAGTTTGGCACCTCAGCAGAAGTCAGGTGGACAAAACGGCGCTCAACCGCGCAACGAAGAAGCTGACAGCAGTGATTGCTGAGGCAAGCTGAACTGAACTGAAGAGTGCGGACGAGACAAGATACCTTAAAAGTCCCACAAAGAGAAAAGTGGCCCTCCAGAGTCCTAGTGGCGCCAGGTGCAGGTCCGGCGAAGACAAGGCTTAACAGTCTGCGAAACACCTTGAAGCAACTTTCACCCCGATCAACAGCGCTTTTGTTACTTGTTGAGATCTATAATGGCATTTTAAGTCTCAGTCACTTGCCTGCGCAATGGAAGTGTGCTGAGACCATCATAATTGCCAAACCAGGAAAACCAGAGCACAAGCCAAGCTCCTAACATCCAATTAGCCTGTTGGCTATTCTCTCGAAAATATTTGAAAGAATATTCCCAAGTCGACTGCTCCCGCTGCTGGATGATGGACGAATGATCCCCGATTGCTATTTTGGCTTCAGTAGATTCTACGAAACACCGTTCATCACATTTTGTAAGCATTCGAACGCAAAGAGTATTGCTTTCTAGACGTCCGTCAGGCAATTTGAAAAAGTATGGCACCCAGGATAGTTATACAAGATGAAAAGCACTAACTACATATTATCTACTCTTCAAGTTCATCTTGATAATAGAACTTTCTTTACAACTTTTGAGGGAAAGGATTCAGATATAAAGCAAATCAAAGCTGTCGTGCCACAAGATAGTATGTTGGGGCCAATCCTTTACACGTTATACACTTATGACTTTCCGACTCCACGCGAAGGCAATACCTGATGGCTACATATGCTCATGACACAGCACTCATATTATAGCATAGCAACCCAAGTGTTGTCTCATCAAAGTTGCAAAGTTATCTAAATTGAATAGAACCATGGCTTAAGAGGTTGAATATTGACGTCCACACAAATAAATCTACTTATGTCACTTTTTTTAAACCCAGTTATATAGAAGACTGGGCTCAGCTGGTCTTATAAGTTACTATGGTCAGCATGGTCGAAGTTAATGCCTACGTTCTACATGGCTATAGACGAAACATCATCTTTACAAATTAAAATAGCAATATAGAAAATTTACCATACAACAAGAATTTAAAAATAAATGAACGTCTCTAATAGTTTAGTTTTTAAGAGATTAATAGAGGTCGGTGGAGAAGAGTAGGTTTTTGTAGTTTTTGAACAGAATCAATGTAATCAATATACCTTTGATGTTGAGGATTCCAAACACAAGATCCATATTGAAGAATAGGTCTAACAAGCGTGGTGGACAAGACTTTGAATTTTTGAGGATCGTTAAATTCCTTAGACCAGAGTTTACTATAGCGAAGGACACCTCTGACCTTAGAGACTGAAGAGGAAATGTGGGTGCCGAAATGCAAATTGGAGTCAAACAAAATTCCAAGGTCAATTAATTGAGAAACGTTTTCCAAACTATTACCCTTGATGAAATATGAGTTTCAAGCTCCACGGAAATATGACATAGCATTAGACTTAAGTTACATTTATTAGAGTTAAGTATAAGAGAGTTAGTGGAACACCAAGAAGATCAAGAGTCGAAATCACTCTGAAGAAGGCTCCGCTGAGGGTTGCCGTTGAGTCATGAAAATAGTTTAACGTCGTCTGCGTACATTAAAATATGGGAGTGTTTGATAAAAGTAGGTAAGTCGTTGATGAATATATTGAAAATAAAAGGTCGCAGATGACTGCCTTGAGGGACCCCAGATGTTACAATAATAGATTTTGATTAAGAAGACTTCAAAAATACCCTGCGAGTTCGGCAATCAAGATGAGATGAAAGCCATCGAACTAAGGGAAGAGTAAGACCAAACGCGTTAAGTTTGGTTAAGAGTAAAGTATGCTATACTGTGTCAAAAGCCTTGCTGAAATCAGTGTAGATAACATCGGTATGACTACCTACTGAGAAGATGCGGTTAACGAAAGAGATAAATTCCAACAGATTGGTGACAGTTGTCCGGCTCTTCACAAAACCATGCTGAGATGTACTTAAAATTGGATATACAGAGTACCAAAACTGATTTGCTGCCCTTTTTAAAAAGCGGAATTATATAGGATTTCAAATGCCTGGTAATGATGAAGTGTTAAAGGAAATATTGAATAAAGTGTAAAGAAGGAGACATAGACTGTCAGTACAGTTTTTTAATATGCAGCTAAGAATATTGTTAGGAACAGTTGGTGATAGCGAATATCATCAAGAAAAAACTTTTTTGAAGAATATGAAGAAAGAACAGAAATTATCTATCGTTCCGATCTTTCGGGAACGTAGAATAGGAATTAGTAACAAGTTCGGCGTTAAGAACGTCGCGACGAAGCCAAGTTTCAACAAAAACGATAATGTCGGAAGAAAAAGAAAAGCTATTAAGAAATAACGTCGCAAGTTTAGAGTTTGCTCCTATAATATTTTGATAATGAAATGAAAGCTTAGAGAACATGTTTAGTTTTTTGACATCCTAGAGGGAAAGTCTGATGAAGTGGCAGTAGGTAAGGTGACACGACTTTATGTACTCCAAATTCATGGACCACCATATGATTAGGCCAGAAGTTAGTGTTTCAGATAACGGAAAATGCATCAGCAAAAACTGAAAGCATAAGGGCAGAGGTTTCTCCAGGACTAGCAATAGTGAACTTGCGAATTTTAATATTCGAAAAAGTGACTGATTTGGTAGACAAATGGCGTGAAATATAATCACAAGTTGTCTCCTTATCCAATCTGGAAATTAAAAACTGTTTCCGTGGCTCTAACAAATTTAGAGTACACGGTAGTGGCATATTAGTCTGCGAAGAAGTCTTAGAAGGAGTGGAATCAGAAGAGGAGTTAGAGGGTTGGGTAGAAGATGTAGCTATAATTACAGTAGATGGAATAGTATTAGTGGAAGACAGCCTAATGGTAGAAGTTAAGTTAGTGATAACAGAGGGTGGAATAGTAGGAGGAATATGGGTAGATTGAGATAATGGAGTGGGAGAGGGATGGGGAGGTTGCACAGGTGTAGAAGCAAGTACAGTAAGTGATTATAGATTGTGAATGAGTAGTAAGGATAGGGGGAATGAGCAATAGGTTGGGGAGTGGGAAATGGAATAAGTGGCGCTGTAATAGGAACAAGATTGTGAGGAGCAGGTGGCAGTTGTTGTACAGGATTCCTTTGAATAGGCATGTTGAAAGTATATTCGATGAAAATTTTAGCCGCGGGTGAAACTCAGAAGAGATCTGACTATATAATTTGTTATTATGGGCGAATTTGTTTCGTAAACGAAGATACATGGCCGCGAAGTTACCTTGGCGACTAAGACATGTTGGGCAGGATCACCTAAAGCTGCCGCATACAGACTCCGTTCTTCCATAAAAACGGTCGTAATCACGACCGCATACCCGCACATTTCAAATGGTCTACATTTTCGCATAACCAGAAAGATACGCCTCTTAATTTATTATCATCAAACTTGTCTTTGATGCATGGTAAGCCTTAATATTAGAAATAAATTTAATGAAATTATGGAAAATATGGAAAATTGTAATATCAAAATAAGAAACAGAAAAGGCTTAAAAAGCACAGAAGCTTCGAGTGCAAGCGAATAGAATTGCAAATCCAAAGAGTACTCATTCATATAGAGGTTACATTTCTCTCTTAAGTTTTTTGAGATTTTTTCAAATAAGAAGAAGCTATTAGAATCTGTTATCTTTCTGCTATTAACATCGAAGAACCAGCGCAGGCCGCTGTGTAGCAAACTCATTGTGATAACTACTGAACTGAAATAACCAGGCAAACAGAAATTTTAGAAGGTGGGTGCCTGTGGTGAAATTGAAGCAAACAATGTTTAACCTTCTTGCAGTGTCTTCCACCATTTTGTATTCTTTGCACGAATTAGCATGAAAATAAATTTCTGTATACCAACTTTGTTTTGGTTGTTTTGATTTAATGAGGAACATTATTAGTACTACTTGTATTGATTTTGTTGGGACTTTTAATGAATGAGGCCCATTATTGATTACTAAACCCAAAGAGAGTTGGTTGCTTGTGCTTAACAGACGTGTTTTGAATCTGCTCCGCATTTTGATTTTGATTAGCATTTGGCAATTAATTTGTCTATTGTCGTTTATCGTTACTAATATTTATTTTCTTTCCGGTGTTAAGTGAATTTATAAGTGAATTTATTTGTGGTGTATGGCTCATTTCACCCGTATACATTTTGTACTTATCAATGTTTAATTATTTTTGGCAAGTACAACGCTTAAATTTGCCCTTCCTGTGTATTGAGTTCAATCTCTTCTTTTCCTGGTTTGCTCTCCCTTTAAAATAGTTTTTGCTATTTTAGTCTTTTTCTGTTTCCTTCTTGCTCTCTATACAGTAGTTATTATTTTTAAATAACTGTATTTCCTCTTTTTTCTCTTGGAAAATATTATTATTCACCTTACTTTTCTCTTTGCAATTCTATCTCTGTCTAGCTGAGAGCGTCAATATTCGGGCTTAAGTCGTTGTGCTTTTTTTGCACAGTGTGTTGATAATAACAAATAAATTTTGAAAATAAATTTTAAAAAAATTTTCTCAAGTTTATTTTATTGTTATTATTTTATTTATTTATTTTATTTTTGCTTACTTATTTTCTATTTCATATATTCAATTCAATATATTAAATACCAAAAACTTAAGAAACTATTCACTGAGCTAGCCTCAGAGTTTGATGCTGGGTCAAAAATGTTTTTGGAGTAATCTTTCTACTTGACTCCAACGGCTAATGCAGTACAACTGCCGCCATTATCCCCTCATAATCTTGGGCCTACCACAGCGGCACTTATTTCTTTTTCGTCTCCTCAACCCCCTTCTTCGCAATTCCCTCGAACTTGTTCTACTTCTTCCCAACATTTACCCACTTACTCTTATGTACTTTATTGTACTTCTACCCAACCTCCCCATCCTACTCCAATTCTTTTAGCTCCTTCAACCATTATGCCCTCTACTATTTCTTCATCTGTCGCTTTGAACTTTCCATCAACTACTTGTTCGTCTTCCTCGATTCCTTGTCCTACTTCTGTGACTTCAGCTTCAACTTCTCCAACTTGTTGTTCTTCTTTCTAACCTTTACCCAGTCACTCTTCTGTACTTTCGTCCATATCCACCCCATCGTCCCATCCCGCTCAAATTACACTGGCTCCGTCAACCACTATACCATCTACTGCTTCTTCATCTATCGCCTTTAACTTTCCCTCCACTACTTGTTCGACTTCCTATATTCCATGTCTTACTACTGTGACTTCAGCTTCAACTTCTCCAATTTGTTCCCCTTCTTCCCAACCTTTACCCACCTACTCTTCTGTACTTTCTTCAATATCTAACCAATCATCCCATCCCGCTCCAATTCCAGTAGCTAGTTCTACCAATATCCCGTCTACTACCACTTCATCTGTCGCTTTTAACTTTCCCTCCACTAATTGTTCATCTTGCTCTACTCCCTGTCCTACTACTGTAACTTCTGCTTCATCTTCCACTAAAGTCTCTAACTCCTCCCGTACTTTGTCTCCCCCTAAGAGTTCTTCGCAGTCCAATACTGCCTCTACTCCAGTGCCATGTATTTTGAAGGTGCTGGATCCTCGTAAACATGTTTTTATTTCCAGGTTGCACGCTATATATCATCAAAAGCATACACCACTTCGAATATTAATATTCATAAGTTTAATTTTTCTAGCCCTAGAGAAGGCTCTTCTTTCAAGCTTTCAGTTTGTATGGAAGTATTTTCTGTCATTTGTGGCGCTAATTTCTGGCCTGCTCATATGGTGGTCCATGAGTTTATTCCTAGGAAAAAAACTAGGCTTTTGCAGGTAACCTTACCAGGAAAAGAACTAGGCTTTTGCAGGTAACCTTACCAGTCACTGCTTCAGTTTCATCTTCTGCTCATCCACTACACTTTCAAAGTATTAGAGGGCTAGGCTAAAGTGTAAACTTTCTTCATTTTAACTTGGAAGTTTTTCTATCAGTTCTGTCATTATTGTTTTCGTTGAGACTTTGCTTCGCCGTGATTTTCTAAACTGTGAGATTTCCACCTCTACATTATTGGCTTAATTGAATTAATGCATAACTTACTTTCTAATCTTGTAATCTAAATTTTTGTTTTAATTGTCTATATCATTTAAGGTATTGAATTCTAAATTAAGTCTTAGATTTAGTTTAATATTGCATGTTTATTAGAGGCTGATGATGTTTTTCTCTGTAGCCAAATATTTAGTACGTAGACATTACCTTTGGTATCGCATCGGTTAGCAATTAACACCAGCTGAGCCCAGTCTATGTGACTGGGTGATTTTTGATGCCACTTGGGCCTGTCCCATGTGAGATCAGTGTGTGGTCATTCCGTACCTATTATGTCAACTTAAAAAAAAAAAAAATTGATTTAAAATGTATATTTTGCGCTATGTTAAAAAATCTATGTTGAATGCAACTAATTATATCTTTACTAACAGGCAAGCAGAAAAAAACAGCAAGAAACTGCAAGTGTCCCATGTCAAAACGAAATCAAACCAGCTCCACATTGCGAATATCAGAAAAGACAAAGAAATAAATTTCGCCTTTGACCAAGCAACAACAAATAAGGGAAGACAAAGAAAAAATATATGCCTCAGTGAAACTTTTTGCATGCAAGCAAATTTGAACTCAACAACGAATCACGCGCTCGGGGCGTGCGGGAATAAAAATTCCTTGTTTGCTACGCTCACGCAACAACAAAGTCTAGACCATTTGTTTTTTTCTTTATTGCCGATCACAATGAAAGAAGAGGAAAGAACAACACAAAGTAAGGGTGACGAAATTTGCTTAGCGCGATTGAGACTCGAACTTCTCGGATTGTGCGTATTCGCCGTACAGTCAAACTTCCAAATCTCGAATCACCATAATGCATAAAAAAAGTTCAAATTATGGAGATATTCCAGTTATGTTTTTATATTTTTCGCTATAAACACACTCAATTCGAGTCATGGAGATATTCGACTTATAAAAGTCCGACCTACGGAGATTCGACGATAGTTAAAAATTTCACTTGGGTTTCTCTGGCTGTTCAATAAATGTGAATTCACTGTACTTACTCTTAAAATGGATTTTGTTTTCTGCCACAACCGAAAATTGTCTTCAAGAAGTTGAAATCAAAAATAAAAACTTGCCATTGTGTGAGTGACCTTGTTGTGTAGGTATAGTGCGTGTGTGAGATTGTGTTGGTTTTCTTTGTCGCCCTTGCGTGCGACGTGTGATAATTTTTAGTTTGTTTTGTTCAGGTATAGTGCGTGTATAAGATTGTATTTATTTCTTATTGTGTATATCTGTGTATATCACTGGAAATATTTTTGTATGATTTTGCTTTGTGATCATGCCTACTTTTTTTTCTGGCCGCCTGGTATTTTCATTAAAGTAAATTTTCGATTGGCGTACTAAATTTATTAGAGGTCAGGCCCCGAGCGCATGTCTCGTTGTTAAGTTCAAATGCATATTCACGCAGGCATTTTTTTTCTCTTTGTCTTCTCTTATGTTCGGCAAATAAGGAATAAACAAATGTCACACGCTTTGTTGTTGGGCGGTCAAAGTCAAAATTTGTTTCTTTGTCTTTCCTGTATTCCCAGTAGCGCAGCTCGTTTGATATCGTTTCACATGGGACACTTGCAGTTTCTTGCTGTTTTTCTGTTTGCCTGGTAATAAAGGTAGAATTAGTTGTATTCAATTTCAATTTTTTGACATACCTAGCGCAAAATATGCATTTTAAATCAAATTTATTGCGTTATTTATTTCTTTACTAACAAACAGCCCGAAAGAATAATGTAGTTTATTCATTAAAAGTCCCACCAAAACCAATACAAGTAGGTGGTGGGAATTGCAGTAACAAAAATCATGTTCCTCAAAAAAATCGCGTCCAACCTATACATGTTCCTTTTTCGCTATTATTTCCACAGCAATATAATCAAAATAAAAATGGGTGACGGCATTTAAAACAACCAAAACAAAGGTGATATACAGAATTTGCTTTTTAAGCTTATTCGCGCTAAGAACACAAAATAGGGGAAGACACAGCGAGAAGGGGAAACAGCGCTTGTTTGGATTTCGCAACAGTCACCCACGTTCTAATATTTCTGTTTGCCTGGTTACTTCAGTTCAGTAGTTAGCACAAGGAGTTTGCTACACAGCGGCCTGCGCTGGTTCTTCGATGTTAATAGCTGAAAGATAATAGATTCTAATACCGCCTGACTTTTGGAAAATGGTTTAAAAACGTAAGAGAGAAATGTAAACTCTATAGGAATAAGTTCTCTCTGGGCACAAAAACTCACATGTCACTTTTATCTCCCTTTTGCCTGTATGGTCTCCTTCGGAAGAGTAGCAAATAAAGATTATACAGTGGAATCTTGAAATGGAAACTGAGCTTGGTGCAAGTTTTGAGTTTGTTGCAAGTACCGAGATGTTGTTTTTCATATAAACTAAAAAGCGTTACATACGATTGTTTACAAATCAAACACTTATATTTTAAATATCAAATATTTGAATCTTTTTTTGTTTCCCATATGTCATGTACTTACTTATTTATTATACTTATTAAGACTATTATTATTATAATTATAACGACTATTAGTACATTGTTAATGATGTCTTATGGTTTAACCGGACTTATATGAGCAGATCTCAAAACTTTTTATTTTTGTAAAGATGTAGGGGGGAAATATTTTAATTGGAATTAAAAAAATTTTCGATTTTGGTCTGTACGGTTTGTACGCCTTTGAAGCATCATTACATCGTCTAACACAGTATTTTTTTACTCCACCCATTTCAGGCAATTATTGAAGGCTGATATGGCCTCCTTCCCAGTAATTTTTTCCGTATTGGGCTTCTCGTCGTTAGCTTCTGCACCGGTAGGTTAGTCATCATTAGTACAGTATTCTTCATTTAAAGCTGTGGATTCCAAATTATGGTCATCAATCCATTGTTCGATTTCGAAATGTGATCCTTTCTGCAATGATTCTATTTGTTCAATCTAAGTTCAAATAAATTGACGTAAAAAATTTTATATACGTCATCAGCTAGCTGTAAACGTAAATCTGAAAGAGGAATGATATCTTCACTATTCCTAGCAAGTTTTAATTTTATTTTTTTTTTTTTGACCTCTGGAACAAATATTCTATGAAACCATTCTTCAAACAAAGCCAAGGTCCACAAAGTATTCTTATTCCTTCTGTAGACGATAGTAATACAACTAACATTTTTTAATGAGCTTGTATTCTTCGATTTTCCAATAACCATTAATTTTAATCTACGACTTCTAGCAGCATTAGTACAAGCAAGGAGGGTTATTCTTTCTTTACTGGTTTTATGCACCGGAGCCGAGGTTTCTTTTAAGCGCACAAGAGCTTTATCAGAAAAGGGCTTCCAGAATAAGCCAGACTCATTGGCATTACATCTATGATCATTTGCCAAATTTAAATGCTTCGGTTTAGGTTTTTCTAAAATGGTATTACAGAATCAATCATTTAAAACATTTTCCCCACATATTTTGAGAATTTAGGTTCTATATCTTTTTAAAATTATAAATACAACCATTGCTAGCGTTGTAGCCTCCAGGATATTTTCCTTTATTTTGAAATGGATAACTTTGGCTTTTTCCTTTAGCATGTCACTTGTGATGGGCAAGTTTTTGCCTGTTTGATCCGCAAACCTTTTGAAGAGTGCTTTCTCAAATTTTTGGAAACTCCGCAGATTCAGATTGCGTTGCGAACTTTTTTATAAACCGTTAATTTTCCTCAATACGAGTAAACAGCGGCACAAGAACAAAACAAAATAATTTGTAAGTATCGAGGTAATGTAAAAAAAATTTGATGTCACAAGTATCGAAGTGTGGAAGTAACACATATGTACAAGAATCAAGATTCTACTGTAGTTAAAAAAAATAAATAAAAAAATTTTTTAGTAGAAAAATTTGAATCTATCTATATTAATAAAAATGTAAATATTTGTGTACTAGAATCTCCGAAAGTTCTTCACCGATTGCGTTGAAATTTTTACAGAACCTTTCTATTCGACTACGAGAAGAAGAATTTAATTTTTTTTTTTTTATTTCTTAACGTTAAATATACTTTTTTTAGTATTAAGTTTTTTACAAAAAAACTTCAGCACCAAGCATAAAATGTTTTGTTTGATTGTGGCAGAATTCTTGAAAAATAACGAATAAATAAAATATATCAAGAACTGTTGGAATGAATGGCTAAAGAAAAGAGAATTTTTGAAGTGAAACTTCTAAATGCGCATTGGCAGTAAAAATTTACAATATTTCGGCCCCGTGACGGCGGCTTCTACGACAGAGATGGAAGAAAAATATGTAAGAGTTTTTTTGTATGCGTGCTGCTCAGCGATACAAAGAAAAAAAAAGGGGAAGGAAAACGAAAACAGAGATAAGCTGCGCTGTGCTCGCTGTTGGGGGCAGGTTGGCTCGCTCGTAAGTCATGACATATGAGTTTCGGTCTACTCGAGTATGCATAAAAATTTGCGACTGTCGCGACACCAAAGAAGAATCGGCGATAGCTTCGCCCGCATGGCTGTTTCAAAATAAATCTAATCAAGGAAGCGGCAAGCGCACGACTCACTCGAATTGTGATTTCAAAACAGAGGGGATATATTTTGCTGTCTTAATTTTCTCTAGATCTTGGGTCCATTGGCAGTTATCTTCGACAGTTTATTGTTAGTACAATTATTGTATGTATTATTATTGTTAGTATTACTATAGTAATTAGTATTGTGTTATACTCTTTATTATGCTTAGTATTAGCCTTTCTCTTTGAAATGTTGGCTCTTTCCTCTAGGCAAGTTCGTTTATTTGCTAGTTTTATACTATTTACTATCTCACTCAGGCCTATTGAAGTTTCACTTCTTCACTATTTTATTATTTTTATCATCGTAAGCCTCAGTGTTGTCAGTTAGCCTAAGGTAATGTGTGGTAATTCGTAGTTACAACATTTTACATAGCTGAGTAATCCGTTTCTATAAATTGATTGCTAAAATAATATATTCTGTGTATTACCTCATACATAAAATACCATATTGACTTGACTTAAAACCCTCTACGCTACAGCATTAGACCAGGGCAAGGAAAGCATTTGTATAGCCAATACCAATACCGCTAATTCCAAAAAATTTGTAGTTTAGCCTAAATTCCAATAAAATAGGAATCATACTTTGTTTTATTTTTTTTTTTTTTGTCGTGTAATTTTTTTAACAGAGATTATGTCAATTTGTTTGAGAATGATGAAATTGTCAGACAGCCTAAATAAAGACATAGTTGAATGTAGGTTTCATGTATAAATAAATTCCAATCGTAGTTAATTACGTAATTAATTAGTCCCCCGACTGCGCTCAGCATACAAAATCAAAATCAGCCAGCAAAAAACAGCATGAGCGTACAGTACCCTACGTTCAAACAGCTGTTAGCACAAAAAACAACAACGCATACCTTATATCATCATCCAAAAGTTCAAACAACGGCATCATCAACACCAACAACAGAGAATCCAACCAAGCTTCACTTCCCGCTAATTTCGAGAGAGAGCGTTCATACTCTCTCGCAATACAGCAAACAATTTCACACTTACAAAGTGAAAACGCATTATCAATGCAACCTCTCGCTCTACCGCACAACTCACTATCAAGAGCTCTATGGCCACAGGTAAAATGCAACCTCTGCCGTGGAGTGCACAATGTGCTTCACCAACAATAACTACATTAACTACTACAACAACGCTCGCTCTGGCTTCTGTTGGAGTGTTCGCAACAACAGCAACAACAACTATAACAACCACCATGGCAACACGATGAGCTGTATCATCTGTTCCCTCTATATCCACAGTAAGTACAACAACAATCAAGAGAACAGTGGTGCGGAATTCCGATGCAATAAATCTGCCAGCACAAAAAAATATCAAATCGGTTAAGCCACCGCCAATATAAGTTCAAGACGTCGAACAAATTAGCGTTCTTAGTAATGCTCTAAAAAATGTAATTAAACATAATTACATTTTAAAAACGCTGCAGAATAATGAGGTGCGAATAGAAGCAAAAGATTCTACCAGTTACTCTACAGTTATTAAGATGCTGCAAGAGCACAGAACGAAATACTACACGTTCAAACCGAAGGAAGAACGTGGATTTAAAGTAGTGCTCAGGAATATGCACCACGCCACTGACATTAATGAAATAAAAAATGAACTTCTCGACCTAGGGCATGAAGTCATAAACATCCATAATGCACAACAAAAAGTCACGAACAAACCGCTTCCATTATTTTTTATAAATTAAATGTGGGGCCTAAATTATTTTTTAGCCCCCACACCATAAACGCATAATATCATAATGTTCAACTTGTCAAAAATACGGCCACACGAGAAGTTTTTGCATCAGAGATCCAATCTGCGTCAAATGCGCCGGTAAACACAAATCAATCGACTGCAAAATTGAAGCTAACGCTCAAATAAACTATGCATTGTGCGGTGCTGCACACACTGCAAACTACAAAGATTGTGAGATATACAAGGCATTGAAAATAAAAAGATTTCCATCCCTTAGAGAAAATAGCCACCAAGTTTCGGCTGAGACTAGCAGTAGCTCCAATCGAGACTCAAAACTTAAACAAAATTAAGACCGGTTTATCGTACACTCAAGTAGCTAATGATTGGATTAACAACAAAAATGGCGAAAAGAATAAAAAGGAACAACTCAGGAATCCAACCAATAATTACGCAAGTAGACGCATTGACATAAATACTGACAAACTCAGATGAAAGATCAGATGAAGCAACTGTTCCAACAAGTCACAAATATGATAAACGTCATAACAATCCTCATATCGAAGATGGACAAACAAAATTCAAACGGACTGAAAAATCACATTGAGGAACTACAAATATTCCTTCATGACAACAGCCTCGACATAGCCCTAATTTTAGAGGAACATTGTATAAAAAACACTTTATACAAGTTAGAGGTAAAAAAATATATATGACAAACCACCCTGATAACAGAGCTCACGGTGGAACAGCCATAATCATTAAGCATTGCATAAAGCACCACGAGCTTGAGCCTTATTAGCATAAGTACATACAAGTAATGAGCATTCAAATTAACAATCTCATAGGACCTCTTATAATATCTGCTATATATAGTCTACCAAAGCATAATATTATAAACACAGAATATAAGAACTACCTCAACTATCTTGGGCAACGCTTCATTGTAGCCGGCGATTACAACGCGAAACACACTATGTGGGGATTGAGACTAACGAACAAAAAGGCAAAAATCTCCTCAACGCTGTCCAGTCAACCAATTCTAAACACTTAAGTACAGGCGAACCAACCTATTCTTTAACATACATGAATAAAAAAACCTGACTTGATAGATTTTTTCATCACAAAATATTGGACATTCAGAAATATAAAATCTTATCACGATTCGAGCTCTCGTCAGACCACAATCCTATAGAATTAAATTATGGCACACACGTCACTCCTACACATTAAAACAGACTTTTGTACAATACAGGACTGACTGACATACTTATAAGGAATACATTGACATTAATTTAATGACCGACATTCCTCTTAAATCATACGAGGACATCGAGTCAGCGATAGTATTCCTGAATGACACCAATATGAAAGCAGTCATACAATACCACATAACATCAACTACGATGACTATAAATATAAAAAGTATATTAAGGAAACCCTGGTCAACCACTAAATCTGCTGACTCAAAAAGACAGTACAACAAGCCAACAAAAGAGGTTAAAAAAATGGTTCAGGTACTAAAAAATAAACAATTATTATCATCTCACAAGAGCTTAACGCCAACGAATCAGGCTCCTCTTAAGATGAAAAACGGGTTGTGATCAAAGACGAACCTCGACAAAGCCAAAGTATTGGCTGACTACTTTGAAAGCGTTTTTGGAGAAGTCGCCACGAACTCAGATGATCCACAGTTCAACATATGATCGATTAATGATTTGTCCCTGCTGAACGCAGTGCTGCTAGATTTGTAAAATTACGTCGTTAGGAAATGCGCGGCATAGAAGTCCGACGTATTTTAGAAGGGAATAAATATCATTACATTATATTTTCAAAGCAACTAATAACAACACTTAAATTATTTTCTTTAAAATTTGTGTCTTTACTACTGTGTTTACAAACGGAAAACATCTGATTGAAATGTGATGACTTGGTTATCAAGGAATTTTTGTATTCAATTTTTAGTCATCACAATCACAAAATTTTCAACGGAATTGTGAACTGTAATATGCAATTCACGCGCTCCACGCAGGCACCGAAATTCACATTTAAGCACTACAATTACTCGCTCATTACTCATTACATTTCGTGCATTTGCAGGATGTCTGACATCTACATATCTTATTCGCATTATATGGTCACAAATTGCAAAGATATTAACACTCTGTTCTAACATTTTCTGATGTACGGTTATGTCTATAACGTTATCATCCTCACTCGAACTTGAAAAATAAAATTCTGAACTAACCACTTTAATGTTGTTATGCAGAAAAACCAAATTATTTACGAAGATATGAAAAATAACAACCTAATTTAGAGCACCGCTGCCAACTTTTCATTCGTCTTTTGTGCTAGTTTTCGACAACTTGTCGTCGTTGTCTCGTTGTTCTTAGGTAATACCGATTTATGAGTAAAACAACAGAAAGGACGACGACGGAAAGACTACTGTTAAAATATGAACGCCAACGGGACTAAGGCCGATTATAAGCAACAACCCTTTTATCATACCCTACACCTATTGTTGCTTGTCTGCTGTGCTAATAAAAACATCATGAGCGACGAGGAAGTCGACAGTTCCGTTATGGACTGCCATATAAGCGGAGCTAAAATACAGGTGGCTTTAGAATAATGTTTGTTATGTTAAACGCCTGCTTATACTGTTGCTACAATGTTTTATGTTTAATTTGAGATTAGGTCGACAGGCCTTGACTGAGGAAGTCTACGTCTTTGCTGGAGCTCCTGCAGAGGCAGTAGTATATTAGCTTATTTTTGTATGGTATTTTCGAATTAAACTAGGTATTTCTTCAGCCACTGTGGATATCTGCAAGTGTCTGGTGTATGTCGAAATTTGTGATATACCAATCAGCGTTTGTATTTTACGTAGCATTTTCGATTGTTGTCTTTGTCTTAATTGTAGATTTGATCTTTGCGCTCCATACGTCCAAATAGGTTTGATGATTGTTTTATATATTAATAGTTTGTTGTTCATTGAGACTTTCGATTTTTTGTTTAACAACCAGTGCAATTCATTTATTTTAAGTTTCATTCGGTTTCGTATTTTAAATATATGATATTTCCATGTCAGTTTGCTGTCAAGGTAGATTCCGAGGTATTACGTTTCCGATTACTATATCTCTCCCATCAATTATTAGGTGAACTGGTCTATATTTTGTTTTGGTAGTAAAAATTACTTGGACTGTTTTGCTGTTGTTAATTTTTATTCTCCATTTCCGAAACCATTCCGGGGTTTTATTTAGGCACACTACCAAAGTGTGGATGTTGCTACATTTATGCTTTTGTGGGCGGATAGAAGAATGGTGTCGTCTGCAAACGTGTAAATGAGTGGCCCAAGAACACTTCCTTGGGAAACTCCAGTGCTTCCGGTCGTAGTCTTGAATATTCGTTTTTATACTTAACATAAAAGTATCTGCCTTCTATATAGCTTGACAGAATTTGAGTCACATTGGCTGGGAAAATCGAGTGGATCTTGTGTATTAGGCCTCTGTGGCAAACTTTATCAAAGGCTTTCTCGACATCTAGGAATAGTCCAATACAAAATTTGTAGTCATCTATATCGTTAAGTATTTTGTGGGTTACGCGGTGAATCTGTTGAATCGTAGAATGATTACGTCGGAAATCTGGTATTATTTGATTACTTCTTAGAAGAAAGAGAAGTCTCTCACGTAGAAGTTTTTCAAAAATTTTTGACAGGAAGCTTTTATAGTCTTTCCCAGGTTTAGGAATACCTATTATAATAATCTATTTTGCATAATATTATTGCGTTTGTAACGTTTATGAGAGAGATAGTGTTAGATTTTTGCTACTTAAACATTTTAAAATATTTAATCTAGTGTTTAATAATTTTATTAGTGTATTAATATGTTCATTCTAAGAATGTCTCTTATCACAGATAAGCCTTAACATTTTAAATTATTGTGTTTTACGTATGATTATATTGTTTTTTTTTAATGTGTATGTGTGTACAGTTTTGTTTTTTGCATTCATGAAAGTGTGAGGATTTTTCGCTGGATATTTTTGTGCCACTAAAGATTCACCATTGATTTATTTTTTGGAACAAATTTTTTATTTCAGTATGATAGCCTACTTTTGGATTAAACATGAGACACAGATCGTCTGCGTACATGTTTGTGTGTAAACAATTTCTTTTGACTTATTATGTGTCTTAGTTTGTTGTAAGCTATGAGGGAAAAGGTGACACACAGTGGGGATCCCTGCGGGATGCCATTATGTTGTTGCTCTTCTTTTGATAGGGTGCTATTAACTTTTAGTCTGCATCTTCTATTATTAAGGTAACTGCGAATGTAGTTAATAATTTTTAATCCGAGGAATAATGCAGTGAATTCCTACTCTGTCAAAAGCTTTTTCCTTATCAATCGAAAGATGATGACAATTTGTTGCAAATGTAATTATCTATTATTAAAAGAGGATCTATGGTGCATCTGTTTGCTTTTTATGCGTACTGGTTTGGGACAGCAAGTTTTCTTGATTGAGATACCACGTAATTCTTTTTGAAATATTTTTTCTATATAGGGTTTTAGATATGCAGGAGAGTGGAGATATTGGACGGTAGCCTTTAGTTGAATTTATTGGTTTATTAGGCTTCCTTATAGGGATTATAGATACTATTTTCCATTGTTGGAGATGCTGGTGTCAAATATTTTATTATAAAGATCAAGTAATTTATTGATGCCAGCAGGCGGCAACTTTTTTAACATGTCGTAGGGTATGTTATCAAAGCCAGGTGTGGATCCTTTGTTGGGTAGGAAGGAGTTGGGTAGGACTGGGAATTTTTAAATGGATGCATTGGTTGCGGAACTCGGGTTGATGTCATTGGTAAAGTCTGCGAAAGCAGTTTTTTGGGCTCGCTTTGCTTCATACTTAGACTTTGCATTTGCACTTTTTTATTTTATTCTCTTTTTTATTGTTCTCTGTGATTAAATGTTTCCTGAGATTACTTAGACATTTTACCATTTCCCTTTTTAACAGCTCTAGCTCCCTACTTCACCACTATGTTGTGTTTTTCGCAGCCCTTATGGGATCTTTGGTTGGTACGAAATCGTTTGCATATGCCCTAATTATTTTAAGGAACTTGGTAGCTGCTTTATTTATGTTGTTTGTGATGTTAATTTTTTATGACTGTTCGTTGATGTTTTTCTGAAATTTTTCCCAGTTGACTAGATGCAGCTTGTATTTATGTGTTTTGAAATCTGCGTTATTTGGTACTTTAAGAAAGAGATTGATGTAAATTGGAGAGAGTGTACGTTTCCATATAAATTATCGCAAATAAACCAGGTGGCATTAAGGTTAAGTGGTGGTGAGCACATGGAGATATCTACGTTCCTAAAAGTGTTCATAGTTGTGTAGTGTGTATGATCGCCATTGTTAAGTACGATCAGACTACTGTTCTGTATGAAATTTGCAAGTAAATTGCCCCTTTGATTGTTTGAAGAAGATCCCCAAACTGAATGCCAGGCATTGAAGTCTCCTATCATAAGTACTGGCTTGTTAAAGTTGTTGAAAAGGTCATGAAGATCCTGTTCAACGAACTTCTCAGTTGGCGAGCTGTCAATATTTAATATTATAAAAATAATTTCAGACTGAATTTCTGCAGTGATGGCAAGAATGTTGGAATTTAATTCTATTATTTTATGTTCAATGGAGTTTGATATGAGGAGAGCAACTCCTCTGCTGGCTTTTGTGATTAGTGTATTTATATCATTTTTTTGGAATAGTGCAAATTGTTTTGGAGAGTGAGCGGTGTGTTGTTGTTGATGAGATGGGTTTCTTGTAATGCTATTATCTGTTGCTTATACTTGTTTAATAAAAGAGAGAGACTGTGATATTTGTCTTTATATCTGTTTATGTTCCATTGTATTACTCTAAGTGTCATAGTCGTGAAAATTTTATGATATGTTTTGTTTTTATATGTTTTTATATTTTTGTTCATTGTCTCTCTATTTGCTCTCCCCTTGCTCAACTCCGCAACAACACGATTTCGATCTTATAATGCAACGGGACATTATGAGCGAACGGGATTGCTGAAGCAGGAGACCAAAGAGAGACCGATAGGGGCTTGTTATGATTATAGCTCAATGTCTTCTTCTCTGATATCATTGTCTGTATCAGAGATAATTGAGTCATTTTGGTTTAGTGTTTTGCTTATTAGGCTTTCGAAGTCTATGTCTGTGTCCATTTTTGAGTTGTTTGTTTTTGTCGTTTGTTCGTGTGTTGAGTGATTTTCTGTTTTAGAGGTGGATTGTGTTCTTTCGGTTTCATTCGTTTTTTGAGTTTGTTGTGAGTGATTCGTCATTGTGAAGGTAAATGGGTTTTCTAGAGTGTTCTTCGTATTTAGATTGTCTTTATTTGAGTGATCTGTTGGTTTTGAGTTGTTTTCCTTTGTGGATGTAGGTGATTGTGTAGCTGTAGATCCTGAATATGCTTCACTAGTGCTTAATAGTAGTGGTGATTGTTATTTGTAGAATTTTGTTTTAGCTTCATACATTGTGCATTTTTCTTTGGTTTTGATTTTTAAGATCTCTTGGGCTAATGCGGACCAAGCGGACCACATTTCCACAGCCATCAAAAAACATAACCTTCCTCCCATTGACATCATGCCTGCTTTTTCGAACAAAGCTGCTGCTCCGTTGATGGAGTGGTTTTCGTCGCCCTCATCAAGTAATCGTATAAAAAAGAAGCGGAAACCAAGTTCGTCAATACAGACAAGTATTAAAAAAGTTGCAGCACTGGAGCATCGCCCCCCTGACGCACGCTTTGCGGGTCTTTTGAAGAAGTGGGTACCAATAAGAGCGAAACTCCTTCTCTGGAAACTGTTAACGCCAATGAAACCGCTGCTTCGATCAGTCGGCCTGAGACCACTACTCATACTCCTGTTATAAATAATCGAGCTCATTCAAGGATTCATAACAAATCTCCGAAGCCACCACCCATTTTCATTGTAGCCATCACAAACATTAACTGTTTATTAGCCAACCTTGACACTGTGACCGAACCCGAATCATACATGCTGAAAGCATCTCCTAAAGAGGGTCTGAGAATCCTGCCCTCCACCAGTGATGCCTATAGTAATATTATACGCCATCTTGAGCTGCTGAACATTATGTTCCATTCGTATCAGTTAAAAGATGAAAGGGCATACAGGATTGATATTCGCGGCCTTCACCACTCAACCCTCGTTGAGAATATTAAACGAGAACTTGCCGACAAAGGGAATTTGGTACGCAACGTTCACAACCCAAAAAGCCGTGTCATCCGTTCAAAGATGTACCTCAATGCCATCTCTGCCATAAGTTCTCACAAACTAAGAGGTACTGTCGCAAACAATTTAAGTGCGTCAAATGTGGCGAAGCTCACGCCACATCTGCACCATAACACCTGATAAGCCACCAAAATGCGCACTTTGCGTCGAGGAGCACACTGCGAATTAAAAATGCTGCATTAAATACAAGGAAGCTATTGCCAGGAGAGTCCCGACAAGACGCCCCACACCAAGTGCCTCTCAACACCATGAGATATCTGTACCTCAATGCAATCGCTGCCAGGAGTTCTCGCATACTAAGAGGTACTGTCGCAAACAATTTAAGTGCGTCAAACGTGGCGAAGCTCATGCCACAACTGCACCAAAACACCTGATAAGCCACCTAAATGCGCACTTTGCGTCGAGGAGCACACTGCGAATTATAAAGGCTGCATTAAATACAAGGAAGCGATGGCCAGGAGAGTCCCGACAAGACGCCCCGCACCAAGTACCTCTCAACACCATGAGATATCTGGCCACAATTCTGTGCCTAACAAGATTGTTGACGGGGTGTCGTATGCTGATGTATTTAAGAAATCGGTGTATCACGAACCGGCATAACAGAAACTCCTACGTGAGCCGCAGAAGCTACGTCAGCAACAACAAAAATCAGTCCAACTACCTATTCAACCTCACTCCGAGCCACAAGAGTTACTAAGCAAGACATCTCTACCTAAGAGTCGTCAAAAGTCTCATCCGTTATCAAGTCAACGTCAAATCGCATTCCCTCACCCTGTTGGCAATAATGGATCGAATTGTCATCATTATCCCTCGCTGAGCATATATAATACCCAATCATTGTCATCTCCTGAACAGGTCGTCCAACTGTCGGTTGTGGTCTCCCGCCTGGACAGTCTTAACGAGAAATTTAATCGCTTGATTGAGATGCAGATCATGATGATGGACATGCTCGCCGCCATATTGTCTAAAAAATGAGCAGACCACACATGAACCTCGCCATATGGAAAGCTGACGGCGTCCTTAATCACAGAAATGAGTTAGAAGTGTTCATGGCAGTCAATTTGATTGATGTCATGCTCATTTCCGAAACGCATTTCTGCATTAGAACATACTTCAAAATTCAGGGATATGAAATCTATTCTGCTAATCATGCGAATGATACCCGTATGCGATTGATCGCCGCTTTACTCATCCGGTCATCCTTACGCCACCATCCGCTAGAAACCATTCGGTCTGACTCAATTCAAAGTGTCTCTGTCAGTATTCACACAACTCAAGGCATCCTGGTCATCGCAGCCATTTATTGTCCTCCAGGACCCCAAATATCAGAGCAGAAGTTCGACACCTTCTTCAATCAAGTCGGACCTAAATTCTTAGTCGGAGGGGATTGGAACGCCAAACACCGACTTTGGGGGTCCAGACTTGCCACCGCAAGAGGCATTCAACTTCACAAGAGTATAATAAACTCTTCCAGAGAGGTTCTCGCCACCGGACCACCCACCCTTTACCCATACGATTCCTCAAGGTCGCCCGATGCAATAGACTTTGCCATATACAATGGCATTCATCCAACAGCTCTGGACTTTATTGGCATATCTTTGTGCGTGATACTGATCTTGACCATAGATGGCAGTATACTTATGTCCCGAGTTCTGAGGACTATATTGCGTTCTTTGATGCATTGGTGAAAAACTGGATCCACATCCCTCGGCTCGTCTAGCTCCTTCTGAATTCGATCGGGTTTCTGCTCGAGCCTTCTAAAGTAAGGGTTGTTTCCTTACTGATTGTATTGGGGATTGTGATTGCTACTCTGTTGATTACTTTCACTATGCTTCCCTTTACCCTGCTGTTTCTGTTCTGCCCGTTGCTCCACTAAGTTCCTTGTATAATTTGCAGCGAACCGGTGTCGCTTATAGTTCGACTCCACTTCTTGTTCCAAAGCAAGTGCTGTCGGGAGATCATCCGGGCGAGCTGCAAATACAATGTCACTTAATGCCTTTCTCGCACCTGAGATGAAAACACGCAATGCGGCTATCCTATATTTTTCGTTCAACGCTAACGCCACTGCTCCGTCATGAGTCATTATAATCTTGTTGGTCACCAGAATTAGCTTTCTTTCGACCTCCTCGTAAAACTGCAAAATTGTCATGTTGCTCTGTCGCAGGGTTGACATTTCCTGCTCTATTAAATGGGTTGGCCGTTTGTCGGCTTAAGTGAAGTCGAGGCGGGCAATCATTGCCTTGAAATTCAGTGGGGTATTAAAAGGCGACAACACCGAGTCTGCCAAGCCCGTTACTTTGTTCCTAATTATCGCAACTGCCTGGTAATGTTTGGAACTACCCTCGTATTTTTCAAATAACCGATGTATGCGCTGCTTGTCTCCAAGACACGTAAGACTCCTGTTTCCCTTCGTATTTGGGGAGAGACTTTATTATGTCTAATGACTCGTCGTATTTGACACCCTTAAATAATTCTGTGTCTTCGTACACTTCTATTTGAGATAGGTTATCTGCTATATTCCCTATACGCGGGTTTATATCGCTAATCTGGTGATCAAATATCTGTTTTTGAGTCGAAATAGCACAACTAACGGCAGCCTCAATTAACTGCTGAACCTGGGCTGCGTCCATTTCTTCTTGGCTCCGCCACCAACCTCTGTCACTACTTTGGTTATAGTCACTCTGTCTGTCCACTTCGATAATGTTAGATGTGGCAGCTAGATCTTCTAACTCATGTTCGCCACTTATTGAATTTAAGTCCTTTGTTCAACTTTCCTCTATTTTTGGCACTCGTTACAACTTTTCACAATTTTTAGTCTTACTTTTGAGTAAGGTCTTACAAAATAGACAATGAAAAAATTTCTCTTAACATAGAGTGAGCACTTTACTTGCATGCCTTCTTAGATTATAGTTTAGCCGGGTTGATCCTGCCGACGCACATATACACAAGACACAACAACGCTATTCTTAGAAAGAAAAGGAACGAATTCTCACGATCCTCACGTTCGCTTGCGAGCCTAAGGGTTGTTCACAAGCAGAACGTAATGATAATGACGTAATTCACTATGAAGAGTGAAAGGCTTGTGCTTCACACATTTTGAGCAGAGCGAATGTTAAGCAAAACTATACACAAGCATTACTACCTTCACGTTCACGAAATATTTTGCTTCGTGAGCGTAACCACAGTTTGTTTCGCTGTGCGTGCATGCTCAACTTGCTTAGACTCATTTCTTTACGAAGCGTTCATAAGCCTGATTTTTGGCTTCACTACACATCTCTGGCACCCACCTTCTAATATTTCTCCTTGCCTACTTACTTCAGTTCAGTAGTTAGCAGAATGAAGTTGCTACACAGCGGTATGCGCTGGTTCTTCGATGTTAATAGCAGAAAAGTAACATATTTTTATAGCTTCTACTTATTTAAAAAGAAAAAGAAAAAATTGAAAAAGATTTGTCAATTTGAACGACAAATTTGGTATGGCAATCGGAAATTGGACTGCGATGTGAAGTGAGGTGCGTGCGGGAATAAAAATTCCCCTTTTTGCTTTGAGCCTATTCGAAATACAAGGCAGCTATGCTGATATGGTCCCAATTTTGTTTGTAGTGTAAAATTAAAGAAAACTCAAATTTGGTTAATATTCTCGACCACGTTGCAAATAAAAAACGTTGAAAAAAAATCAAAGAAACAAGACGGTGTCTCTGATTTTTGTTTTTATTATTTCTTTGGTAATGCAAACCCAAGCAAACCAACAGCAAAATGTTACGCTGCATAAATTGAACAGCCAACAATTCTGTTGATACACAGAATCAGTGTCGGGTTCTAATCGTCGAGATGGCCTACTATTACATTTTTGTTATTAACATCGAATTTACTGTAAAGTAACACTATAATGCTGAATACTCAACGCGTTGCGCTGTATTTCTTTTCTATTTTTTCTTGTGGAGCTGTGACCTGATGGAATTATAATTTTTTTTAACGTTCAAATTAATAAATAATATTAAAAATAATTAAATATGATAAATAGTAATTAATTGTAATAATTAATAACTTTAAATTAATAAACAATATTAAAAATAATTAATCATGATAAATAGTAATTAATTATAATAATTAATTAATAGTAATTAATCAGTTAATTGATTAATTAATAATTAAATAATTTTTTTATATATTTTTTATTTTCCTTTGAAATGTACCTGTCAACACAATTTGGACTCTTATTACTACGTTTTCACAATGTATAGAGGGGTGACAGTTACTTATATGGCTACTCCATGTAAGCGGAGATAAAATACAGGTGACTTTAGAATAATGTTTGTATTTTTTTTATATATTAATAGTTTGCTGTTCAGTGAGACTTTCCATTTTCTGTTTAACAACCAGTGCAATTCATTTATTTTAAGCTTCATTCGGTTTCGTATTTTAAAAATATGGTATTTCCATGTCAGTTTGCTGTCAAGATAGATTCCGAGGTACTTAGCTTCGTTTTTGATTGTTATATTTCTTCCGTCAAGTTTTAGGTGAACTGGTCTATATTTTGTTTTAGTAGTGAAAATGACTTGAACTGTTTTGCTGTTGTTAATTTTTATTCTTTTTATTCTTTAGGCTTTTTTTGTAGTGTGGATGTTGCTACATTTATGCTTTTGTGGGCGGATAGAAGATTGGTGTCGTCTGCAAACGTGTAGAGGAGTGGCCCAAGAACACATCCTTGTGAATCTCCTGTGTTTCCGGGCATAGTATTGAGTATTCGTTTTTATACTAAACATAAAAGTATACCGGGCGTAGTGTTGAGTATTCGTTTTTATACTTAACATTAAAGTATCTGCCTTCCATATAGACTGACAAAATTCGAGTCACATTGGTCGGGAAACTCGAGTGGATCTTATGTATTAGGCCTTTGTGCCAAGCTTTATCAAAGGCTTTCTCGTCATCTAGGAATAGTCCAATACAGAATTTGTTGTCATCTATATCGTTAAGTATTTTGTGGGTAACGCGGTGAATCTATTGAATCGTAGAATGATTACGTCGGAATCCAAATTCGTGGTCGGGTATTATTTGATTACGTCTTAGAAGAACGAGAAGTCTCTCACGTAAGAGATTTTCAACAATTTTTGACAGAACGGGTAGCAAGCTTTTGGGTCTGTAGGAGAAAGCTTTTTTGTAGTATTTCCCAAGTTTAGGAATACCTATTATCTTGACAACTTTCCATGCACTGGGGAAATGTTTTAGTCTTAATACCGCATTAAATAGATTTCGTATGTAGTCTAGTGCCTCCACAGGACATTATTTTAGTAATAGTCCGTTTATTTTGTCGTAGCCAGGGGCTTTTTTTATGTTTAATGTCGTATTTTATAGCCAATTTTTTATAGCAATTATAGCAATTATTTCGTTCGTAGAGATCTTTTTTAGTGCTACAGTTGAACGACCTCCATTCAGAGGAGGTAGTGAGTCATCAGTGGTAGTATCATTCTCCGCAAATACACTCTCGTAATAATTGGCTAATGTTGTAGCTTTCTCTAGGTCTGTTCTAGCCCATGTCCCATTGTCCATTTGCAGTGGTGGTTGATGAATTGTCTTGTTTGTCATTTTTTGTGGCTTTCCACAGAGAATAGTGCGAGCATCTTTTTGGGTTTAAGTTTTGGAGATACTTTTCCAGTTTTTCTCGTTTTTGTTCGATTAAATATTTTTTCAGTTCCTTTGTCGCTTTGTTGTAGTTTATTTTGGCAGATGGGGATCTGATTGATTGCCAAATTTTCTTAAGTTTTCTTTTTCTATTGATAAGCCGTCGGAGAGAAGGTGGAGTGAAAATATTGCGCTCTGTGCTTGTATGTGTAGGAGTCAACTGTAGTGCAGCTTTCTCGATTACATCATTGAAGAGAATCACTGCTGATTCTATGTCGCTATTAGTTGTAATTGAAATATTAAGCGGCAGCGATCGCTTTATATAATATCTGTAAGTTCCCCAATCAGTGCGATGATTGTATATCTTGTTGATTTTACGTTAAGTTAATACGTTGTTTTGGTAGTCAAGTTGGATATTGCGAGCTTTCGTATATCAATATTTTTAATTATACAGAAGTCGATGAGGTCAGGTATTTTTTTCTTGTCAGTAGGCAAAAAGGTTGGTTCGCCGGTGCTTAAGTGTGTTGCATTTGCTGTGTATATAGCCCTCAGTAGACCCTTATCTTTTTTGTTTGACATCCTGGAACCCCAAGCCGTGTTTTTTGCGGTAAAGTCTCCACCGACAATAAAGCATGGTCCAAGAGTTTGCAGGAAGTCATTATATTGTGTCAAAGTGATCTTGTGTTTAGGTACACTATATTCAGCTGCTATAGTTAGAGGTCCCAAAGAATCCGTGATTTGTATATTAGTTGATTGTATGTGCTATAAATGATAATTTTCGAGTTTTATATGTTTGAGTGTGTTTTTAATAATGACCGCTGTGCCGCCTTGGCCCGTTCCATCAGAGTGATTTGTAGTATACGTAACTGAAAGTTATGTTTACGTATTAGGTGCGTTTCAGATATTAGGGCGAAGTCAATTTGGTTGTTGTCTAAGAATGTCTTGAATTCGAGTTTATGGTTATTGATTCCATTGGCATTCCATGCAATTATTCGTAGTTTATCGTCCATTTTTGTTGTCGAGTTTTGTCAATAGTACTGTCATGATATTCTTCTCTCATTTGCTGCGCTAGTTGTTTTATTATGTGTTATATTATGTGTTATATTTCCGCTAGATCGTTTGAAAATTCAATCTTATTTTCTGCGTTTTTATTGGTCTCGTTTTTGTTGGGTTCGTTTTTGTTGTCCTTCTCATCTTCTTGTTGAGGTTGTACCTGATTTGTGGGGTTTTTTTGGTTACTTGCTGCTGTTTGGGCGTACGTTAGACCAATTTTAACTTTGTTTGATGGTTGTTCTTCTGCTTGATGGTCATCTTTTTTAGAGTCTTTCTCTCTTAGTGAGGGAAGTCTTTTAATTTTTAGGTGTTTGTATACATCCCTTATAGTTGGCTGAGTGTGGGCCGCCACAAAGAGCGCATTTAATTTGATCCACACTTATTAGTTTGCAGTCAATAGTCTTGTGCTTGCCAGCGCATTTCACACAGTTCGGGTGTATGGTGCAAAAATTTCTTGTATGACCATATTTTTGTCAGTTTGAGCACTGAGCTACCTTGCCAAAAATGACTTTGGCGCGGAGAAGGGTGGTGATGTTGTATATTTCTATGAAAAATAGAGGCAGGGGTTTCTTTGGCAGTTTTTGTTGTACATTGTGGATATTAATAACATCGTGGCCTAGTTCCGATTTAGTTCGTCAAGGTCAGTGGCGTAGTGCATATTCATTAGTACAGTCTTGAATCCCCTCTCTCTTGGGTTTAACGGTGTAGTATTTAGTATGTTTATCTCTAAACATCTTAACCACCGCCGAGTAGTTCGACGAGTCGTTTGTGTGTATGCGAACTTCGTTGTTTTTAAGTATTTTAATATGTAGTTTTGTTGTATTGTGTTTTTCAGAGCTTTGCTTAGTACGTGAATTTGTTCTACGTCCTGTACGTATATTGGTAGTGGTTTGTCAATTTTAGTAGGCGCATTAGAAGTTGCTTCTGTACCACTGTCGTTTTTAGTTGTTTCGTCTTGTGAGAGAAGCTCGAACCTATTTGTATTTGTTGTCGTTTTGCTCCTACTTTTTTTTGCTACGGTTATGTTTTATTTTTGTATCTTGTGGGTTTGCTTTGTGGTTGTTGTTGTTGGGTTAAAAGAGGAGAGTGGCATCGATGGTGATGCGCATTGTGCACTCCACGCCAGAGGCTACATATTTCCTCTAGCCATGAAACAGCTGACTATTAGTTGAGCGGTAGAGCAAGAGGTTGTGTTTGTTTGTGTTGATGATGCGTTATTATTCTCACTTTGTGCGTGTGGAACTCTTTGATGTATTGCGGGAGAGCATGAACGCGCTCTCTCGAAATTAGCGGGAAGTGAAACTTGGTTAGAGTCACTGTGGTTGTTTATAGTTTAAGGATGTGATAAGGTATGCATGGTTGTTGTTTGTGGTGATAGCTGTTAGAGCGTGGGGCATGCTCATGCTGTTTTTTAATGGTGGCCAATGTTGATTTTGGGTGCTGCGCTCAGCCGGGAAAAGCAAATGCTCAGGCATTCCTGAGCCTTCAGATTACCGATTTTTTCGATATTGTTATCCGTTTTTGACGTGAAAGGCCATCTTGAAAACGTCTCGGCCATCTTGAAAACGTTTAGACCACTCAAAAACACGTGCACGGGGATCCATTCATTTTCATACACTTCTTGCAATGAATTCTAATTTTCAGTAGCAGTTTTCGAAGTTTCATGTAGAATTTCACAACAATTCCTTGCTCTATACTGAGTTGTTCAAAAAATCGAGAAGTACTGCACCAAAAGAGAAGGCATGCACACATCTTCTTTAGCAGCGTCAGTCTTGTTATTTTATAGCAATGCCTTATATATAACATAATCGTATTTGCAGAACTTAATTTCTTCAGATGATATTTACATTAAGTAAATATATATTGCACATAAAAGTCCTAGAAATATTGTGCGTCGTTTTTATAAGTTGAAATGATAATAACATTACATAATTCGACTTTTAGACAATCCATTAATATGCCATCAACACCGAAAAAGAAATTGGACCGGGACTTTGAAACAGCATTACTATCGCCCCGATTAAGTCGCAAAGACTCAATGAATAAAGCATCAGCAGGACTGTAAGTATAAGAAAATTACATTTCTTTTAAATACTTGTACTCTGGTGTACTTTGTAAAGAATAACAGTTTTAATAAAAATTCAAAGCAGATGGAGTACTAAATTTTGTCAATTAGAGTTTAGTTTGTAGTCACCCACCACTTCTTTTTCAGCTAATATTTCTGCAGACTGCTCTTTGGCATAATAATATGTGTGAACTTGTTCCGAGTTTTGCATTCCTTTTACCTTTTCCTTTTTTCTATACTTTCCTTAACTATTTACGAAACACCCACAACTCAAATTATGCTCGCATTCTAAAAAGGAAGGGTGGTTTTGTCGAGGATATAACCGTTTTACGAAAAGGGAAATATTTTCTGTGAGCGTATTATGTATAATCATTTTTGATCAAACACGAAGTATGCGAGTGGTCTTTTACACAGTTGCCCGGCAATTACAATGAAAACGACGACAGCAACGATATACAAAAGACCAATAACAAATAGCATATGCTCCGTTGATAGTTGAAAAATGAAATTAAAACTGTGGCGTAAATGGAGAAGAAGAAGATATAGTATAATATAAGAGAAGACGAAAACCAACAAAATCAAAAGTGAGGCTCTTCTTCTTCCTCTACCCGCCACAACTTAAAAATATATTGGTAGTATAAGAGAAACAAAGAAAGAAAACAATGCGTATTCCGCAAAGGTAGGAAGAAAAGGAAAACCGAAACAACAACAATAACAATGGTACCCAACACAGAAATCAACAAAGACAAGGGGAGCGACAGAGAAAAGAATAACATCAACAGCAACTGTTGCATTGAAATTTATTGAGAAACGAAATTAAAACGGCACCGTTCCTCTCTCGAATTCTTAAATACTTTTCCTAATTTAAATTAAAATTAAATTCACACATTGCAAGCTGCACTCATGTTTTGTTTCGGCTTGGCTTGTGTCTCTACGTTGACTACGAATGTCAAGCTGATTCGCCATACAATCTAAGCTCCTTACGAATGGTCACGAGTAAGTAGCGAGTAGCTCGTGAGATAACGCAAATGCGTTATGTCCTTGTCTCCTTCTCTCCCACAACAAACAACGAAAATGATGTGAGTCTTTTCACTCTTCGTCACCACTCAGCTTGCTTGACACTTAGTATTTGTGAGCATTTCGCAAGCCTGTTTTTTCTGATTCATTCCAGATTTCCGGGGCAGACCGCTTACTCCGCAACATAAAAATATATTAATCCAAAATAACATACACATATTGAAATACATAATTACTTATATTATCTATACGTAATATAGATAATATATTATTATTATTGCACTTTTTTCAGTGTACAAGGTATAAAAAAAATATATATAAAACAAAACAGAATAGAGAATGAAAAAGAATTAAAAAAGTATGAGAAACACGAAAAAAAATCAGTAATGCACAGTAACTGTATGCAAAGTTACCGTAAACTATTATTATTTCTTTTTAACTCTAAACGCACATGTTTATTAATTATACTTACAGTATATACTTAGTAGTATACAAGTAAGTAGACATAAATTTTCAAGTGAAAAAATAAAATTATTTGTGGACATACTGGGACATACTCTCTGAACTGGAGAATGGCTAAATTATTTCTCTTAAACATACTGGTCTATCTCTGTGAAGAATTGCAAGAGAAATTGGTTATTCTGGTGCGATGAATATAGTAAAAATAAGAGAAAAATACCAGAACATAGATGGTCCTGACGGTTTAAACCCAGGAAGAGCATTAAATTTATAGTGATAACATTTTTCTCTTAAGGTTTTATTTTTTTATCTGCGAGGCAGAAGCTAATAGCTTATGTTATTTTTCTGCTATTAACATCGAAATACCAGAGTAGGCCGCTGAGTAGCAACTTCATTTTGCATTTTTATTGGGCTATCTGCTAAATTATCGTTTTTCGTTATATTCATAAATTAATTGACCGAATTAATTGGCTGTACCAGCCAAATTATTAGGTCACAATGATGGCCCGGTGCACGATACTGACGTCTCAAATTGTGTGTATGAAGTGTTTGAAAAAAGAGGATCAACCTATAATGATGCCAACAACATCAGCAAAAACGCTGAGTGATCAGCAACAAAATGACTGTGCTGAACTGGTGTGTGAGATGACTGACATGGACGTAGGGGGTGATACCAACTCAGCTTTCGCTGAGGCGAGACAGAGGTTGTTTGTCCGAATTGTATACTGTTCTGCCGAAATGAAGCCTTTTGGAGAAAACGTTAATAGTACTACTAGAAATAGATATCGCTTTGTGCCACAACCGAAAATTGTCATTAAAACTTTGAAGTGGTGCCAAATGTGACAACACAATAATTGTTGTTGGGCGTCTCGCTCGGAATATTTTTGTATAATTATGCTTGGTGCTCGAGGAGTCTGTGTCTGGCCACTTGGAAGTTTTATTTATTTCATATAAAGGAACTAGAGGGCCCGGCAGACGTTGTTTTGGCTTCCCCTGTTCGTAGGTGGTGCGATGAGCTTCATTAATTTTTTAAGGGTAACAATCCTCACACCACACTCAGCAAAAAGATTGTAGATTAGCCAGCAACAGTGCATTTTAAAAAAACTCCCAGCCGACTTTTGCTCACGTAAAAACGGTATATAACAGTATAATATATAGCATAATTTTATATTATAGTATAGATGTTAATGACGAAGTCATTCTCTGTAGACAATGTTTGACGCCCTGTTATTTTTTTTGGTAACAAAATGTACTGTTTCTCGGCACATCCAACTACTGATAAACCAACATATCCATGGGAAAAATCTATTTTGCTCGGTCGATTTCAACCAAAGAGAAGGTGTGACTCGGGAATTTTTTAATAGTACTCGCAAACGAAGTTTTCACTGGAAATTGTAGCTTTTTGAAAGATAATGGTAAGTCTATGGGAATCATTGGAATTCTCGGAATACTTACCAGCTGAGCGGCTCCAGGACCGGTGGGGATGGTCGCCACAATCAAACTATCGTCCAGGTCTTTAATGAGTAATTGTGTGCCATTACACATGTTAGGAGGGCTTATATTCTTTTAAATCATGGCAGGAGTATCGACGTTAGGTGGCAAGCCAGAAGGAGTAAGCGAATTTAGAAATTCCTGAGGAGAGTTGACTATTAGTGACTGTGCCAACGGACTTATAGGTTTTGACTAGGCCGGGGACTCTTTGTATAATAAGATTGTTGAATTCATTGACAACGTCATTCCTAGGCGATACTATTGCTCTGGAACACAACCACAGAAACTCTCTTTCAAGGAAATTTTCAAGGCCCGGATATACTGCTTCTATAATATGCTGCAGACTGTGGACTATTTAATTTAAAATGATTTCAGCAGAATCAGTGCCTAAATTTAGAGAAGGATACGCTTGAAGCAGCAATTCCTGAAGAAGCGATTGCCACAGATAGTTTTCCAGACTGAATTATCTGTGCCATTATAATAAATTGGACAGGAATGTCTTTCCTCCTCCTTGGGCATCCAAAATAGTTTGCCTTTATTATTCATCAAATGTTGTAGAAAAACCGCAGTACCTTCAGCAGCCGTCGCATCAAGAATTTGCTGACGCTCGCAATTAAGAAGACAAATGCACTGCTGCTCTTACAGTAATGCGGCGACCGCGTTGGTTGAAGTGCATGCTTAGCGGGCCTGCAAATTGTAAATTCGCTCTAGTGAATGGCTATACATCTCCCTTCACGCAATGCGACGGTAAATTTCCCATGCAATGGGTCAGCATCTGAGGTCGTTGACGAAAGCACGCCACACAAGTCCGAATCACTTTGCTTGTTAGTTGGCGACAACCGACAACCCAGTACTCCTGACGCATGAAGGCACACAGTACCTGGGCGCCTGTGTGTGAATTGATTCGATGAACCCAAAGTACCAACGCCTTGGTGGCCAAATCATCCACCGGCAGCAGGATTGGGTGTTTAACTGCAAATGGTACCTTGGCTTTCGATAGACGATCTTCTACGCGTACTATGGGTACAAACTCGTTTTGATCAACAAACGGCGTTAGCCTTTGAATCTTCGCTGACCTAATGATAGTGCCGGACTGAACGCAGCGTATCTCACTTGCAAAACATACATATTGAATATTGAAAATTATAAAACACAAGCCGCCTCTCATCTCAGTAACTCTCAAGGTCACGGACCGCCTACAGCCCTCCTTCTCTCTGAACGGCGCTAGCTAACGAAACACGTAACCGAATACTCGCTTCAACTTAATAAAATTGTTGTCAAATTTACATTCACTTATCAAGTCATGAAACCGCAGTTCAGGAACAATCTCTATAGTAGACCAGTCGGAAGTAGGCCAATCAACCTCAGCACGCCTTAAATATTTTGGGCCTTGAATCCAAATAGGATTCTTCTTAAATTTAGATAGGTACATTCCTCGCGATATTATATCGGCAGGATTGAGCTACGTATCGATCTTCAACCACTGTTGTCCATTAGTCAACTCCTGAATCTTGGCCACTCGATTAGCTACGAAGGTGGTCCAGTTGAGTACAATTGTGGAGTCAGTCCAATAGCGGATGATACCTTCCTTCGTCGGAAGACATTCCTTGTCGATCAATTGAGCCAACAATAACGCATCTTGCAACTCCAGTCTTGGCAACGATAAGGTCTTATCTGGCGCGACCTTGCTCTTCGAGGCCAAAAATCTATCTTCGACTCGATCCGACTTGTCGACTACATACATACATAACTGGTCAGGACAACCCGATTAACGGGTCTCGACCTCACGTAAAATGTCCCTCCACGCATCCCTGTCTTGCGCTAACCTTCTCCTGTTCAGAATTCCCAAGTTCGACATAACCTGCGTCACTTGGTCCTTCTACCGGAATCGAGGTCTTCCTTGCCGTCTACGCCCACCCACTACCGCGTCCAGTGCACGACGAGGTGGAGCATCTTCATCCATACGAAGTACATGTCCAAACCAGCGGATACGTTGCACGTTAATCCGTTTAACTACGTCAATGTCATTACATAGTTTATACACGTCGTCATTACATGTAATACGGTAGTCATTGTCAATACGAATGGGCCAAAATATTTTTCAATGAATCTTTCTCTCGATTAGCCCCGGAGCTGCTTTGAGATACAGTCCAGGATTCTGCCCCATACAAATTACTGGCAGGATGATCTTATACAGGGTTATCTTTGTTTGACCAGAAAGGGCCCTACTACTCAGTTTCTTATTCAGCGCAAAGTAGCATTAATCGGCAAGGGTGAAATTTCTTTTTATTTTTATGCTGGTTTCGTTTTTGCTGGTGACAATAGAATCAAGGTATATGAAGTCTTTGACTACCCCGAGATTATAGGTACCTGCCGTCCTTCACAGCCGTGCCTACACGACACTCGTTCAACCGAGTAGATTCCTGGATCGATAAAGCATCTGTTGTGGCCAAAGACAAACTTGCAGCCTCTTTACACTCCCACACGACAATCCACCCTAAACAGCGGTAAAATAAATTGACACATAAGAGCATATCAATCTTACGTGGACCAGGAAACTATGTGAGCAATTAGGAAGCCATGCTATGCAAGGAACTGCTATCACTGAGCAAACTCTTCGTCGAGTTACCTACAGTTTACATCGTCTTTTTGGCTGGCTCTCGATGCAGGAACTTATTATGATTCCCAAGTCACGCCGTGACACCGTATAGTCCTTCGTTGAATGGCGCTTACTAAAGCACACTAGGCAAAGCGACAACTTTTTTATTTCATAGTATCGCTGCAAGGGAGATAATTTCAAAAAATCCTCACATTCCGATAGTCTATGTATGCCAGTACAGCTGTATCATACTCCCTTGCCAACAATCAAAATAGATTTCATCACCGCCTCATGACTGAAATTTACATTGTCGGTGACCTTTGATTTCATGTCGACGCCTTGCCGCAGCTCACGATTTGCCACGCTAGTCCCCATATTAATAATGAATTTTGATAGTTGCTGCCACGATGTTAATTTTCCACAATCAAAGTCATTCTCCCAACGATCAAGGGTGTTTTCATCTACCTTGGATCGTACTAAATTCACCACGATTACATCCAATATTTCGGTGTCAGAACCTAATGACCTTACAGCGAGTCAAAGTCGGCTCACTCTAGCCTTGATAGCGAACAGCTCCCTAATATGAGTTTGGAAAATTATGGCAGGGTTTTGAAATCTACCTTTCAAGATTTCTATTGCCTTCTTATAGTTCGTAGTGCTAAGCTCTAGATAATTGATAGTACTGAGGGGCCCCGAACCTAAACACGTGCGAAGATGCACAAACTTGGATAAGTCATCGAGCTCAACATCTGAATCGATCAATGTGGTGAATGTATCGAACGAGTTGGACCACTCGGTAAACTTTCCTGAGAACCGCAGAAGCTGCAACTTAGCCAATTTTGCTCTCCGTGATGAGGGCGATGTGTTGAGATTAGAAACACTGTGCCCCCAGTATTTTCCAACTGAATAGACGAGCGGCGACCGTATTGGCTTAGGCAACTTAACATCTTTGCCTTTACTTCGCAATATAAATCTTCCTATATTTGCCATATATTGGTTACAGCCTCATCATCGCTTGTCTGCTCAATCTCATTTTGAATTTTATACAATTGCCCAAAGTTCGCATCCACCAAACTTAAACGCGCCTTTAGTTCCGCCACCGTCATCTAGTCATATTTTTTAAGCACGTAAAACCTATTTCGCGTCAATGAATTATCAATCCCTCGCAAGCTGGTTGTAGGTTCGAATCCTGCGCACCTTTTTTGGGGGCCATAATTAAAAAGACTACACACAATCACCTCACTATTCAAATGAGTACAGTCTTCTATATACAGCAACAACAAAACCGTTGAGTCAAATTCGCAAAATGCACCTTGCATAAGTTCCGCCTTTGCCGTTATAGTAACGCTAACACAGCCAACGGAGGCAACAACAACAAGAACACAGTTATATACTCCAAATGCACCGTTGCTTGAACAGAAACAAAACCACAGTTATATACTCAAAATTCACCTTCCCTAACTTCCGCCTTGCGTTATAGCCAGCCAGAGAAGGCAACACCGTTGTTCAACAACAACAAAATCACAGTTATATAGTCAGACCCAACCCACCTCAGGCTCTCTTAAAACCTTAGGTTCTGGAGTTGGCGAGATATAAACGTAGGCTACGACGTCGCTATATGAGATCACGGAATGAATTTGACAAGGCTGCATGGAGGAGAGCCGCCCGAGAACTGAGAAATGTAATGCAAGCTGTGCGATCGGAACATTTCAAAAATCTGTTAGCTAATGCGGATCCAATGAAAAAGTCTGGCTTCAATCTATGGCGTGCCACCAAGTGCATCAAACAACAGACTCACAGACATGCTCCAATCCGTGGGCCTCTAAACCAGTGGCTGCGTACGGAGACCGAGAAAGCAAAAGCATTTGCTAATGAGTTGGAGAGCCGGTTCACGCCTTTTAGCCTGGCTGACCCTGGATACGATGAGGAAACAGCTGAAGTCCTATCGAGATGTATCTTAGACCACAGTCCAACTAAACATGTCACCCCTGAAGAAGGAGATTTCAAATTCAGAAATTGAAATCTAAGAAGAGTCACGGACATGACTGTATTGACAACAAGGTGGCGAAAGCTCTCCTTTGGAAGGGAGTTTTATTCCTGAAGTTGCTGTTCAACAGCATGCTGGGGATATGCTATTTTCCCACACAGTGGAAGTGTCCAACGATATTAATGATACCTAAACCCTGTACTCCGGAGAACTTTGCCACATCATATAGGCCGATAAGTCTGCTTCCAACTTTTTCCAGAATTTTCAAAAGAATATTTTTGAGCAGATTGTTGGCAGTACTGGGTGTTCAAGAAGCCATCCCAGATGACCAATTCGGATTTAGATCGCAGCATGGCACGCATCGAGTCGTTAATCACATACTAACTGCGTTTGAGACGAAAAAATAATCCTCTGTAGTCTTCAGACGTCAAACAAGCATTCGATAGGGTATGGATCGATGGACTTCTGTATAAGTTAAGAGTGCTCCTGCTTGGCAAATAGTTTGTACTAATAGGAAGCTTTCTCCAAGGACGAACCTTCTCCGTAGCGGTAAGAAACTAAACATCCACCATCAGGCACATGAGAGCTGGTGTCCCGCAGGGGAGGGTCTCAGCTCCGAGGGTCACTCACTACTCCCTATATACGTTTGATATGTCAACAACTAGAAATGAGCATTCGATTATTGCTACTTACGCCAACGATACGGCGGTAATCTTCAACTCTGCTTCAATGAAGGAAGCTGCGGACAAATTGTCCAGCTACTTAGATGGATTCCACTCGTCGGTTAGGCGCTGGAACATAGCCATTACCTCTAAGAAATCAGCTCATTGCACCTTCACCTTAAGGCAAGGCGTCTGTCCTGTTGTGACTTATAACACAAACATCATTCCGCAAATGGAGCAAATCCTGTATCTCGGTCTGATCCTGGACAAGCGTCTTACCTGGCGTCACACATTAAGGTAGTTACAGCGCGCTGCAACCAAAAGCTCAAGAAACTAATAAAAGGCTCATCTATCTGCAAGTAGTGGCACTTTCTTCGCGTTACGCCATACCAATTTGGGGCACTGCTACCGCCTACAACATCAGAAGACTGCAGGCGTGTCAGAGCAAGGCTCTTAGGACGCCCCTTGGTACGTCCGCAACACAACGCTGCACAGGGATCTCTTCGTGCCAACTGTTATGGAGGTGATTAATTTTCACAGCTGCCGCTAGCACTCCAGACTTTTGTCGGACCCAAATCCGCTGGCGTCCTCTCTCACTCTGAACTCAAGACTGAAGAGGCTGCACCCGCATGATCTCCCCATAAGAAGGAACCCGCCTTCTATGTCATTGCCCTTCCGGAGCAATTATCATAATTTTTAATTTGCTCGTAAGTCTAATTTGTATCCGTCATTATTTTCAATCCGACAAATGTGTTCTGCAGTTTACTGCGATAAGTGTTATACGTTAATTATAAAGAAAATTAAAAAAATAAAACTAGAGAACGAAATTAATTTTGGATTGCCAGCTATTGAAAGCAAAGGTTAAATTTTTATACAAAATGATTACGCAGCACTTTTAATTACGCCTTGTATTTTATTTTATTTTAATTATTTAAATGAAAAATTTTAAAAATCAAAATCGAATCAATTCACTCGTGTGCAGTTAAGAACACAAAATTCACGATTATGTGCAACAACTTACAGTTTGGCTGGAGCGTGCTAACTACTAGTCCTTGGCAACTTGGCAACTGAAAAACCGATACAATATGTAATTAGGCGTTACAAGTATGAAAATAAGAGTAGATGTGGGCATCCAGCCTAACTTTCAGACAGCCATAAACGCAAAATTAAACGCATAGTACACAGAAACCTCTTTCGAACGCCATTAAAATTAGTGCAGAGGTCGCAAATTGTTTGAACAAGGATGTGCATCCCCAAACTTTACGCAGCGCAATTAAACAATTCGGATACAAGTCCTGCACACCCCGTGAAAACCCAATGATTAGTAATGTAAACAGAAAGAAGCGCCTGCAGTTTGCCCTACAGTACCAAAACCACCCAGGAGAGTTCTGGCGGAAGGTGATCTTTTGCGACGAGTCGAAGTACAACATTTGGCGGTCAGATGGGTGTTGTAAAGTTTGACGAAAGGCTGAACAGGCGTTTAACCCAAAGAATACAGTTAAAACAGTTAAGCGTGGTGGAGGAGGTTTGATGGTATGGGGCTGTATGGCTGCTATAGGGGTTGGGAAGATGGAATTTATTGATGGTATTATGGACCACAAATTGTACATCAAGATACTTAAGCGAAATTTAATCCAGAGTGCAGACAAGTTCGATATTCGGTCATCTGGTACCACCACAGGCTGGCTTACTGCCATAAAGCCTGTCGTGATCCCGTCCAGTCAGCCCAGTACACTTTAAATGGGCCACGTTGAAGCACATCCAACAACAGAATAAGCAATACTCATCAGCGTCAAAATAGTTTTTGTTACAACACGGACCGTTGCAGCACCGCATATTTCATATTTAAAATTAAAAATTTATAGAAAATTCTAAAAAGCTACAAAAGCGAAAAAATGTGTTAAGATTCCTATTGTGATTTATACACAATAAGATCCATAGACCAATGTTATTGGAGGAAACTGTTTTAAAAGATAAAACAACAGCAGTTAGAGTGTGACACGTGCGAGAGAGAGAGAGAGAGAGAAAGAATAACTGACTCAATATGATCCACAAAACACAATATGCAAAAACAATGCACTTGCACTTGAATATATGTACGACAGTGACTAACGTCGTATTTAAGCAGGAAAAAAAAGCAAAATCTACACAAACAAAGCAGGAGGAAAAATATTAAATGTAAAATAAAAGTACTTGTAATTTCAATTTGAGCACAGCCAAATACACTGAAAATCCAACTTGAAAATAGTTATACATAGCAAAATCTATTAAATATCAAAAACACACAGTTCACAAATAGTAAAAGGAATCAAAACGTATTTAATCACAGAGTGATTAAAAATAAATGAATTGCACTGGTTGTTAAACAGAAAATCGAAAGTCTCACTGAACAACAAACTATTAATATATAAAACAATCATCTAACCTATCTGGACGTACGGAGCGCAAGTAGAACAAATCTGCGAAAAGAACAAATCTACAATTAATACAAAGACAACAATCGAAAATTCTGCGCAAAATTACAAACGCTGACTGGTATATCACAAATCTGGACATTCACAGAGATTTGCAAATTTCCACAGTGGCTGAAGAAATAACTAGTTTACGTCGGAGATACCAAACAAAAATAAGCCAACATACTAACAACGAGGTGAATACATTGCCTTTGCGCGAGCTCCAGCAAAGACGTAGACTTCGCCGGTCAAGGCCTGTCGACCTAATCTAAAATAAAAAATAAATCATTGTAGTAATAGTATAAGTAGGCGTTTATATGTATATATTTAGCATTACAACTATTCAATAATTATCACAACAAACATTATTCTAAAGCCACCTGTATTTTATCTCCTCTTATATGGAGCAGCCATATAAGCTTTACTGTCGCCCTTCTATACATTGTGAAAACGTAGTAATAAGAGTCCAAATTGTGTTGACAAGTATATATCAAAGGAAAATAAAAGAAATAAAAAAAAATTTATTATTAATTACTCAATTAACTGATTAATTACTATTAATTAATTATTATAATTAATTACTATTTATCATGATTAATAATTTTTAATATTGTTTATTAATTTAAAGTTATTAATTATTACAATTAATTACTATTTATCACATTTAATTATTTTTAATATTATTTATTAATTTGAACGTTAAAAAAAAATTATAATTCCATCAGGTCACAGGTCCACAAGACAAAATAGGAAAGAAATACAGCGCAACGCCTTGAGTATTCAGCAGTAAATTCGATGTTAATAACAGAAATGTAATAGTACGCCATCTCGACCTTGCTGATAAAATATTCAGAACTTTTGTAAGAGAGAAATATAACCTCTATATTTTATATCAAGGTGCTCTATATGAATTAGTTCTCTCTGGGAGAGACTCTTCAGAAACGATTAGAACCCCACACTGATTCTGTGCATCAACAGAATTGTTGGCTGTTCAACTTATGCTGTGCAACATATTGCTGTTGGCTTGCTTGGGTTTGCATTACCAAATTGAGGGAAATATAATATTCAAAGAAAATAAATAAACAAGAAAGAAATAATAAAAACAAAAATCAGAGACACTGTCTTGTTTCTTTGATTTTTTTTCGACGTTTTTTATTTGCAAGGTGGTCGAGAATATTAACCAAATTTTGTGGAGTTTTCTTTAATTTTACACTACAAACAAAATTGAGCCCATATCAGCATAGCTGCCATGTATTTCGCCTATATTTATTTATATGAATGAAATGAGAAATCAGGTGCTCAAAAAAAAATAGAAAGCTGGATCACATATCAAAATCCTACAAGATATATTCCGAGTAATACACACAATAAGAAACCAATTCAATCTTATACACGCACTATACCTACAAAACAGACTCAAACTTACCACATTCGCACGCAAGGCAGACAAAGAAACCCAACACAATCTCATACACGCACTATACCTACACAACACACTCAAACAATGGCTCTGATTTTTCATTTAAATTTCTCGTCGAGTCCATACAAATCAATTTTCGGTTGTAGCAGCAAATAGAATACGTATCAAGGTCGAATGCAGTGAACGTTCAGAGGCCCTGAAAACAAAAGTTTCATAGTGCGCCAACACGAAATTTGTAAATCTAGAGTGCCCATTGTAAATCGGCTCGGCCGACTCGAAGCTCGAGTGTCCAGTTGTGTGCAGCTGTTTGCTTTTCAGGATTTCGGACATTCTCGCACCATGATTTCGAATAGGCTCAAAGCAAAAAGGGTAATTTTTATTCCCGCACGCACCTCACTTCACATCGCAGTCCAATTTCCGATTGTCATACCAAATTTTTCGTTCAAATTGACATATTTTTTCAATTTTTTATTTTTCTTTTTAAATAAGTAGAAGCTATAAAAATATGTTACTTTTCTGCTATTAACATCGAAGAACCAGCGCATACCGCTGTGTAGCAACCTCATTCTGCTAACTACTGAACTGAAGTAACGAGGCAAGGAGAAATATTAGAAGGTGGGTGCCAGAGATGTGCAGTGAAGCCAAAAATCAGGCTTATGAACGCTTCGTGAAGAAATGAGTCTAAGCAAGTCGAAACCAACTGTGGTTACGCTCACGAAGCAAAATATTTCGTGAACGTGAAGGTAGTAATGCTTGTGTATTGTTTTGCTTAACATTCGCTCTGCTTAAAATGTGTGAAGCACAAGCCTTTCACTCTTCATAGTGAATTACGTCATTATCATTACGTTCTGCTTGTGAACAACCCTTAGGCTCGCAAGCGAACGTGAGGATCATGAGCCTTCTTTCCTTTTCTTTCTAAGAATAGCGTTGTTGTGTCTTGTGTATATGTACGTCGGCAGGATCAACCCGGCTAAACTATAATCTAAGAAAACATGCAAGTAAAGTGCTCACTCTCTGTTAAGAGAAATTTTTTCATTGTCTATTTTGTAAGACCTTACTTAAAAGTAAGACTAAAAATTGTAAAAAGTTGTAACGAGTGCCAAAAATAGAGTAAAGTTGAACAAAGGACTTAAATTAAATAAGTGGCGAACATGAGTTAGAAGATCTAGCTGACACATTTAACATTATCGAATTGGACAGACAGAGTGACTATAACCAAAGTAGGGACAGAGGTTGGTGGCGGAGCCAAGAAGAAATGGACGCAACCCAGGTTCAGCAGTTAATTGAGGCTGCCGTTAGATGTGCTATTTCGACTCAAAAACAGATATTTGATCACCAGATTAGCGATATAAACCAGCGTATAGGGAATATAGCAGATAAACCATCTCAAATAGAAGTGTACGAAGACACAGAATTATTTAAGGGTGTCAAATACGACGAGTCATTAGACATAATAAAGTCTCTCCCCGAATACGAAGGGAAACAGGAGTCTTACGTGTCTTGGAGACAACAGAGTAGCAATCACAATCCCCAATACAATCAGCAAGGAAAAAACCCTTACTTTAGAAGGCGCAACAGAAACCCGATCGAATTCAGAAGGAGCTAGACGAGCCAAGGGATGTGAATCCAGTTCTTCACAAATGCATCAAAGAACGCAATATAGCCCTTAGAATTCGGGACATACGTATACTGCCATCTATGCTCAAGATCATACAACCCACCCCTATAAGGAGAATCGTTATCAGGGTCAAGGTCTTAAAAAGCCTTTCAGAGAATAAAGTATTTGGCACCTGAAGCCCCCCTCAAGAGTATCGTGAGGGGGACTACAGGGAAATGCCTGAGACGCCAGTCGTCGAAGGAAAGCAACAGATGTCAAATATATGTTTCGTCAATGTTTTAGGGTATCGTTCCTGCTACCGTTCATAGAGAGGCCAATTGCAGTAAAAAAAATAAAACTTTTGCTAGCTGCGGGCAACAAAAATTTATATTAAGCTAGTTGTTTAGTAGAGTATGTATGTATGTAGTACATTTTTATTTTATTTTTATAATTAGAGTATAACATTTATCGCAGTGAACTGCATAATACATTAAAAAATAAAAAATAATGCCGTGAAAAAACAAATTAAACTTAGACTAAATGATGCTAATTGCACCGAAAAGGCAATGACATAAAAGGCTGATTACTTCTTTTGGGGAGATCATGCGGGTATAGCCTCTTCAGTCTACGCCTTGTTGAGATACGGGTGAGGGAGGACGCCAGCGGATTGGGGTGCGATAAAAGTCTGTAGTGATAGCGGCAGCTGTGAGAATTAATCACCTCCATAACAGTTGGCACGGCAAGATCCCTGTGTAGCGTGGTGTTGCGGACGTACCAAGGTGAGCCCCTAAATCTTCTGAGAGCCTTGCTCTGACACGCCTGCACTCTTCTGATGTTGTAGGCAGCAGTAGTGCCCCAAATTTGTATGGCGTAGCGCCAAGCAGGTGCCACTACTTGCAGATAGATGAGCCTTTTATTAGTTAAAGATAACTTATTCGATGGGCGGAGGAGCCACTCCAGTTTCTTGAGCTTTTGGTAGGAGCGCGCTGTAACTACCTTAATGTGTGGACGCCAGGTAAGACGCTTATCCAGGATCAGACCGAGATACCGGATTTGCTGCATTGCGGAATAAGTCACAACCGGATAGACGCCTTGCCTTAATATGAAGGTGCAGTGAGCTGATTTCTCAATGTTTATGGCTATATTCCAGCGCCTCGCCCATGAGTGGAACCTATCCAGGTAGCTGGACAATTTCTCCGCAGCTTCGTTCAGAGAGGCAGAGTTGAATATAACTGCCGTATCGTCCGCGTAAGTAGCAATAATCGAATGCTTATCTCTAGTTGTTGGCATATCAGACGTATATATGGAGTAGAGGACCGGAGCTAAGACACTCCCTTGCGGGACACCGGCTCTCATGTGTCTGATGGTGGAAGTTTTGTTTCTTACAGCCGCAGAGAAGGTTCGTCGTTGAAGAAAGCTTCGCAATAGTAAAAACTGTTTGCCAGGCAGGAGTACTTTCAATTTATGCAGGAGTCCATCGATCCATACCCTATCGAATGCTTGTTTGACATCTAGGAAGACTGCAGAGAAATACGGTTTCATCTGAAACGCAGTAAGTATTTGAATAACGACTCGATGCAGTTATTCGGGAGTGCCATGCTGTGATCTAAATCCAAATTGGTGATGAGAAATGTCTTCTTGAACACCCCGTACTCACAACAATCTACACATCTAATCTTTCAAGAATTTTGGAAAAAGTTGGAAGCAGGCTTATGGGCCTATATGATGTGACACGGTTCTCCGGAGTACCAGGTTTAGCTATCATGGATATCGTTGCACACTTCCACTGTGTGGGAAAATAGCATATCCGCAGCATGCTGTTGAACAGCAACTTCAGGAATAAAACTCCCTTCCAAAGGAGAGCTTTCGCCACCTTGTTGTCAATATGGTCATGTCCAGCGCTCTTCTTAGATTTCAGTCTCTGAATTTGAGTCACAACCTCTTCAGGGGTGACATGTTTAGTTTGACTGAGGTCTAAGATACACCTCGATAGGACTCAGCTGTTTCCTCAACGTCTCCAGAGTCAGCGAGGCTAAAAGGCGTGAACCGGCTCTCCAACTCATTAGCAAATTCTTCTGCTTTCTCGGTCTCCGTACGCAGCCACTGGTTTAGAGGCCCACGGATTGGAGCATGTCTGTAAGGCTGTTGTTTTATGCACTTGGTGGCACGCCATAGATTGAAGCCAGACTTTTTCATTGGATCAGCATTAGCCAACAGAATGTTAATATGATCCGATCGCACAGGTTGCATTACATGCCTCAGTTCTCGGGCAGCTCTCCTCCATGCAGCCTTGTCAAATTCATTCCGTGATCTCATATAGCGACGTCGTAGCCTGCGTTTAAATCTCACCAACTCCAGAACCTCAGGTTTTAAGAGAGCCTGAGGTAGGTTGGGCGAACAAGGGAATCGGTATGAAGAGGTTAATGGGCGGACTCATGAATGTTTTTGGTGAACAGATCAACCGAGTCATCTATATCATTGTCCGAATTGATTTCCATATTAAGGTTGATCCGTTCGTTTAGACACCGATGAAAGACCGTTATGTTAGGGTGGGGAGGGAGCAGTCTGGACCGGCATACGACGCTATCTGGAATCAATCCAAGTTTAATAAATAGTGGGATGTGGTCTGAGCTAAGGTCAGATGACTCCTCAATGTCCAGAGCTGTTATGTGAATGCCATTGTATATGGAAAGTCTACTGCATCGGGCGATCTTGAGGAAGCGTATGGGTAAAGGGTGGGTGCTCCGTTGGCGAGAACCTCTCTGGAAGAGTTTATTGTAATCTTGTGAAGTTGAAGTCGATGTTTGGCGTTCCAATCTCCGCCGACTAAGAATTTAGGTCCGAGTTGATTAATGAAGGTGTCGAACTGCTGCTCTGATATTTGGGGTCCTGGAGGACAATAAATGGCTGCGATGACCAGGATGCCTTGAGTTGTGTGAATACTGACAGACACTTTGAATTGAGTCAGACCGAATGGTTTCTAGCGGATGGTGGCGTAAGGATGACCGGATGAGTAAAGCGGCGATCAATCGCATACGGGTATCATTCGCATGATTAGCAGAATAGATTTCATATCCCTGAATTTTGAAGTATGTTCTAATGCAGAAATGCGTTTCGGAAATGAGCATGACATCAATGAAGTTGACCGCCATGAACACTTCTAACTCATTTTTGTGATTAAGGACGCCGTCAGCGTTCCATATGGCGAGGTTCATGTGTGGTGTGCTCATTTTTTAGACAATATGGCGGCGAGCATGTCCATCATCATGGTCTGCATCTTAATCAGGCGATCAAAATTCTCGTTGACTGTCTAGGCGGGAGACCACAACCGACAGTTGGACGACCTGTTCAAGAGATGACAATGATTATATATGCTGAGCGAGGGATAATGATGACAATTCGATCCATTATTGCCAACAGGGTGAGGGAATGCGATTTGACGTTGACTTGATAACGGATGAGACTTTTGACGACTCTTAGGTAAAGATGTCTTGCTTGGTAACTGTTGTGGCTCGGAGTGAGGTTGAATAGGTAGTTGGACTGGTTTTTGTTGTTGCTGACGTAGCTTCTGCGGCTCACGTAGGAGTTTCTGTTATGCCGGTTGGTGATACACTGATTTCTTAAATACATCAGCATACGACACCCCGTCAACAATCTTGTTAGGCACAGAATTGTGGCCAGATATCTCATGGTGTTGAGAGGCACTTGGTGCGAGGCGTCTTGTCGGGACTCTCCTGGCAATCGCTTCCTTGTATTTAATGCAGCCTTTATAATTCGCAGTGTGCTCCTCGACGCAAAGTGCGCAATTAGGTGGCTTATCAGGTGTTATGGTGCAGATGTGGCATGAGCTTCGCCACATTTGACTCACTTAAATTGTTTGCGACAGTACCTCTTAGTATGCGAGAACTCCTGGCAGCGATGTCATTGAGGTACACCTTTGAACGGATGACGCGGCTCGATTTTAGCAATTTGACGGAAAAGCCTCGTTATATCATAAGCCCCTTTGTTGCTGTCGTTGGGCTCAAGGTCCACAAAAAACAGGTTGAGCGGACCATCAGCTCTGCTTTTTGGGTTGTGAACGTTGCGTACAAAATTCCCTTTGTCGGCAAGTTCTCGTTTAATATTCTTGACGAGGGTTGAGTGGTGAAGGCCGCGAATAACAATCCTGTATGCCCTTTCATCTTTTAACTGATACGAATGGAACGTAATGTTCAGCAGCTCAAGAGGGCGTATAATACTACGATAGGCATCACTGGTGGAGGGCAAGATTCTCAGACCCTCTTTAGGAGATGCTTTCAGCATGTATGATTCGGGTTGGGTCACAGTGTCTAGGTTGGCTAATAAACAGTTAATGTTTGTGATGCCTACAATGAAAATGGGTGGTGGCTTCGGAGATTTGTTATGAATCCTTGAATGAGCTCGATTATTTATAACAGGAGTATGAGTAGTTGTCTCAGGCCGACTGATCGAAGCAGCGGTTTCATTGGCGTTTACAGTTTCCAGAGAAGTTATTTCGCTCTTATTGGTACCCACTTCTTTAAAAGAAATCTCCATGTCAGAAGCGTCAGAATCGCTACTAAGTGGTGGGAATCGATTTGCATCCAAAAGTAGTTTTCTGCTAACTTTTTTAATACTTGTCTGTTTTGACGAACTTGGTTTACGCTTCTTTTTTATACGGTTACTTTATGAGGGCGACGAAAACCACTCCATCAACGGAGCAGCAGCTTTGTTCGAAAAAGCAGGCATGATGTCAATGGAAACAACAAATAAGCGCTTTCCAAAGATTTCGTGGAATTAAAATATTACTTTTTTATAATTTATTAAACAATGTTGTGAAAATTAATGTATTTATATATATATATATATTTTTTTTTTTTTATAACTTTACGATGAATATATCAAATGAACAATAAATAAAATAATAACAATAAATAAACTTAAGAGTGGAAATGTTTTAAAATTTATTTGTGAGTATCACCACCAGAGAGAACTTATTCATATAGAGTTCACATTTCTCCCTTAAAAAAATGGTGACTTTTAAGAAACGATTGGCTTATGTTAAATTTTAAGCAGTTGTACAGATTTCTTGTCTGTGGCGTAAAATATTCTGTTGGTTTGCTTAAGGTAAACAAGCAAATGGACAGACTGCCGTAAAAGGGGAAAATATTGAATGATAAGAAAATTATAAAAACACAAGAAAGATATAATAAAAACAAAAATCAGAGACACTGTCTTCTTTTTTTGATTTTTTTGTTCAAAGTTTTTTATTTGCAAGGTTCGAGAATATTAAGCAAATTGCGTGGAGTTTTCTTTAATTTTAAACTACAAACCGAATTGAGCCCAGCCCAGGCCATATCAGCAAAGCTGCCTTTTATTCGCCTATATTCATTTATATGAACGAAATGAAAATACCAAGCAGCCAACAAAAAAAAGGCATGAAAACAAAGCAAAATCGTACAAAAATATTCCCAGTCATACACAAAATAAGTAACCAATACAATCTTATACACGCACTATACCTACACAACACACTAAAAATTATCACACGTCACACGCAAGGGCGACAAAGAAAACCAACACAATCTCACACACGCACTATACCTACACAACAAGGTCACTCACACAATGGCAAGTTTTGATTTTTGACTTCAACTTCTTGAAGACAATTTTCGGTTGTGGCAGAAAACGAAATCCATTTCAAGAGCAAGTACAGTGAATGCGCATTTATTGAAAAGCCAAAGAAACCCAAGTGAAATTTTTAACTATCGTCGAATTTCCATAGGTCGAACTTTTATAAGTCGAATATCTCCATGACTCGAATTGAGTACGTTTATAGTGAAAAATCAATGTAATATGTCTTCCATAACTGGAATATTTGGGTGTTTGACTGTACGAGCAATACACACAGTCCGCGAAGTTCGAGTCTCAATCGCGCAAAGCAAATTTCGTCACCCTTACTTTGTGTTGTGTTCTTTCCTCGATCGTCAATGAAGAAAGAGACAAATGGTCTAGACTTTGTTGTTGCGCGATCGTAGCAAAAAGGAGGAATTTTTATTCCCGCACGCGCCCCACTTCACATCCTAGCCAACAAGTCAATCTTCGCTTGTCAGGCCCCGAGCGCGTTTCGTTGTTGACTTCAAATTTGCGTGCACTCAAAAAGTATACATATTCACTCACGCAGGAATATATCTTTTCTTTGTCTTCCCTTATGTTCGGCAAATAAGGAAAAAACAAATGTCACACGCTTTGTTGTTGGGCGAAGGCAAAATTTATTTCTTTCTTTACTGTATTCGCAGTAGCCCAGGTGGTTTGATAATGTTTTCACATGGGACACTTGCAGTTATTTGCAGTTGCTTGCTGTTTTATCTGTTTAACTGGTAGTAAAGGTAAATTAGCTGTATTCAACTTGGATTTTTGGACATACCTAGCGCAAAATATGCATTTTAAATCAATTTTACTTCTTTATTGAGTAATTTATTTCTTTATTTTTAACAGCCCGAACGAATAATATATTATATTATATTATTATTATAATTATTTATTCCTTAAAAGTCCCACCAAAACCAATACAAGTAGGTGGTGGGAATTGTAATAACAAAAATCATGTTCCTCATTCATAAATAAATCGCGTCAAATCTATACATGTTCCTTTTTCGCTATCATATCATTCCCACAACAATATCAACACAATCAAAATAAAAAAGGGTGACGGCAATCAAAACAAACAAAACAAAGGTGATATACAGAAATTCCTTTTCATGATAATTCGCGCTAAGAACACAAAACGGTGGAAGACACTACAAGAAGGGGAAACATTGCTTGCTTCGATTTCACAACAGTCACCCACCTTCTAATATTTCTGTTTGCCTAGTTACTTCAGTTCAGTAGTTAGCGGCTGCGCTGCTACTTCGATGTTAATAGCAGAGAAGTAATATATTCGCATAGGTTCTATTTATTTGAAAAAAGCTCAAAAAGCTTTTGAGAGAAATGTAACCTCTATATAAATGAATACTCTTTGCACCACACTGTGCGAAAAAAAACAACGACTTAAGCCAGAATGCTGACCAAAGAGTATACATTCATATAGAGGTTATATTTCTCTCAAAAGCTTTTTAAGTTTTTTTTTCAAATAAGTAGAAGCTATAAGAATATGTTACCTTTCTGCTATAAACATCGAAGAACCAGTGCAGGCCGCTGAAAAAAAACCTCTTTCTGCTAACTACTGAACTGAAGTAAATAGGCAAACATAAATATTAGAACAGTTGTCGACTAAACCTTACATCTTTCGGTTGTGTTTTCGCATAACAGTCAATCGCAGTTTAGTTCAAAGCTTATCAAACTTACAAATGCCTATTCTCTCTTTTTCTTCTCTCTTATTTTTTTATTCACTCATTCGTTGGTAAACAAGTACAGTACTAAATCAACAAAGTAAGTAAGCGGCATCATGCCCTCTAGGCACAACAGCCTAGGGGCAAATCGCTTCGCTTTGCTTAGCGATAGCCCCAAAAGCAAAAGGAAAAAGCCAACTCCTCTTTCGGAAGCTTTCCCAGAACTCCCTATTGTCAACCTACCAAACCCCAAATATATAATTATGTTTTCTTGTTTTGCGGTCGAACGTGCTATCAAACTAATAAGTAATAAGGTTTTAAAAATTAATGAAAAGCGCGATGGAAAACTACTAATTTTTTTGAAAATTCAACAATTGCCGAAAAATTCCTCAGTGCAAAAGAGCTTCTGGGTATATGTAAAATTCAAACAAAGTATCACGAAAATCTTAACCACTGCACAGACACTGTGTATGAGCCCTATCTTAATCAAGTCTCTAACGAGGATATAATCCAAGAGCTTAAAGCACAGGGAGTAGTCAACATATACAAATATTCACGCCAAATATATGGAAAAGCTACTCCGACCGGTGTAGTGCAGCTAACTTTCGACCGATTCAGTCTCCCAACAAAAATCAAAATTTCATGGCAAACCGCTCTTGTTAAGGAATACATTCCCAACCCTATGAGATGCAAAAATTGCCAACTCACAAGACATACAGCCAAATTTTGCAAGGGCAAAACTACTTGCCCATGTGGCCTTCCACTCCACGACCCAACCCCGTGCTCAAGTACAAAGTGCGTTAACTGCGGTGGTGTACATGCTGCCAGGAGCAGAGAATGCCCAAAATTGAAAGAAGCCCAAGAGATCTTAAAAATCAAAACCAAAGAAAAATGCACAATGTATGAAGCTAAAACAAAATTCTACAAACAATAATCACCACTACTATCAAGCACTAGTGAAACATATTCAGAATCTACAGCTACACAATCACCTACATCCACAAAGGAAAACAACTCAAAACCAACAGATCACTCAAATAAAGACAATCTAAATACGAAGAACACTCTAGAAAACCCATTTACCTTCACAATGACGAATCACTCACAACAAACTCAAAAAACGAATGAAACCGAAAGAACACAATCCACCTCTAAAACAGAAAATCACTCAACACACGAACAAACGACAAAAACAAACAACTCAAAAATGGACACAGACATAGACTTCGAAAGCCTAATAAGCAAAACACTAAACCAAAATGACTCAATTCTCTCTGATACAGACAATGATATCAGAGAAGAAGACATTGGGCTATAATCATAACAAGCCTCTATCGGTCTCTCTTTGCTCTCCTGCTTCAGCAATCCCGTTCGCTCATAATGCCCCGTTGCATTATAAGATCGAAATCGTGTTGTTGCGGAAGTGAGCAAGGGAAGAGCAAATAGAGAGACAATGAACAAAAATATAAAAATGTATAAAAACAAAACATATCATAAAATTTTCACGACTATGACACTTAGAGTAATACAATGGAACATAAACAGATATAAAGACAAATATCACAGTCTCTCTCTTTTATTAAACAAGTATAAGCAACAGATAATAGCATTACAAGAAACCCATCTCATCAACAACAACACACCGCTCACTCTCCAAAACAATTTGCACTATTCCAAAAAAATGATATAAATACACTAATCACAAAAGCCAGCAGAGGAGTTGCTCTCCTCATATCAAACTCCATTGAACATAAAATAATAGAATTAAATTCCAACATTCTTGCCATCGCTGCAGAAATTCAGTCTGAAATTATTTTTATAAAATTAAATATTGACATGTCGCCAACTGACAAGTTCGTTGAACAGGACCCTCATCACCTTTTCAACAACTTTAACAAGACAGTAATTATGCTAGGAGACTTCAATGCCTGGCATTCAGTTTGGGGATCTTCTTCAAACAATCAAATGGGCAATGTACTTGCAAATTTCATACAGAACAGTAGTCTGATCGTACTTAACAATAGCGATCATACACACTACACAACTATGAACACTTTTAGGAACGTAGATATCTCCATGTGCTCACCACCACTTAACCTTAATGCCACCTGGTTTATTTGCGATAATTTATATGGAAGCGTACATTCTCTCCAATTTACATCAATCTCTTTCTTAAAGTACCAAATAACGCAGATTTCAAAACACATAAATACAAACTGCATCTAGTCAACTGGGAAAAATTTAGAAAAACATCAACGAACAGTCACAAAAAATTAATATCACAAACAACACAAATCAAGCAGCTGCCAAATTCCTTAAAATAATTATGGCATGTGCAAACGATTCCGTACCAACCAAAGATCCCATAAGGGCTGCGAAAAACACAACATAGTGGTGAAGTAGGGAGCTAGAGCTGTTAAAAAGGGAAATGGTAAAATGTCTAAGTAATCTCAGGAAACATTTAATCACAGAGAACAATAAAAAAAGAGAATAAGGATCCACACCTGGCTTTGATAACATACCCTACGACATGTTAAAAAAGTTGCCGCCTGCTGGCATCAATAAATTACTTGATCTTTATAATAAAATATTTGACGCCAGCATCATGCTCCAACAATGGAAAATAGTATCTATAATCCCTATAAGGAAGCCTAATAAACCAATAAATTCAACTAAAGGCTACCGTCCAATATCTCCACTCTCCTGCATATCTAAAACCCTATATAGAAAAAATATTTCAAAAAGAATTACGTGGTATCTCAATCAAGAAAACTTGCTGTCCCAAACCAGTACGCATAAAAAGCAAACAGATGCACCATAGATCCTCTTTTAATAATAGATAATTACATTTGCAACAAACTGTCATCATCTTTCGATTGATAAGGAAAAAGCTTTTGACAGAGTAGGAATTCACTGCATTATTCCTCGGATTAAAAATTATTAACTACATTCGCAGTTACCTTAATAATAGAAGATGCAGACTAAAAGTTAATAGCACCCTATCAAAAGAAGAGCAACAACATAATGGCATCCCGCAGGGATCCCCACTGTTGTTCACCTTTTCCCTCATAGCTTACAACAAACTAAGACACATAATAAGTCAAAAGAAATTGTTTACACACAAACATGTACGCAGACGATCTGTGTCTCATGTTTAATCCAAAAGTAGGCTATCATACTGAAATAAAAAATTTGTTCCAAAAAATAAATCAATGGTGAATCTTTAGTGGCACAAAAATATACAGCGAAAAATCCTCACACTTACATGAATGCAAAAAACAAAACTGTACACACATACACATTAAAAAAAAACAATATAATCATACGTAAAACACAATAATTTAAAATGTTAAGGCTTATCTGTGATAAGAGACATTCTTAGAATGAACATATTAATACACTAATAAAATTATTAAACACTAGATTAAATATTTTAAAATGTTTAAGTAGCAAAAATCTAACACTATCTCTCTCATAAACGTTACAAACGCAATAATATTATGCAAAATAGATTATTATAATAGGTATTCCTAAACCTGGGAAAGACTATAAAAGCTTCCTGTCAAAAATTTTTGAAAAACTTCTACGTGAGAGACTTCTCTTTCTTCTAAGAAGTAATCAAATAATACCAGATTTCCGACGTAATCATTCTACGATTCAACAGATTCACCGCGTAACCCACAAAATACTTAACGATATAGATGACTACAAATTTTGTATTGGACTATTCCTAGATGTCGAGAAAGCCTTTGATAAAGTTTGCCACAGAGGCCTAATACACAAGATCCACTCGATTTTCCCAGCCAATGTGACTCAAATTCTGTCAAGCTATATAGAAGGCAGATACTTTTATGTTAAGTATAAAAACGAATATTCAAGACTACGACCGGAAGCACTGGAGTTTCCCAAGGAAGTGTTCTTGGGCCACTCATTTACACGTTTGCAGACGACACCATTCTTCTATCCGCCCACAAAAGCATAAATGTAGCAACATCCACACTTTGGTAGTGTGCCTAAATAAAACCCCGGAATGGTTTCGGAAATGGAGAATAAAAATTAACAACAGCAAAACAGTCCAAGTAATTTTTACTACCAACACAAAATATAGACCAGTTCACCTAATAATTGATGGAAGAGATATAGTAATCGGAAACGTAGTACCTCGGAATCTACCTTGACAGCAAACTGACATGGAAATATCATATATTTAAAATACGAAACCGAATGAAACTTAAAATAAATGAATTGCACTGGTTGTTAAACAAAAAATCGAAAGTCTCAATGAACAACAAACTATTAATATATAAAACAATCATCAAACCTATTTGGACGTATGGAGCGCAAAGATCAAATCTACAATTAAGACAAAGACAACAGTCGAAAATGCTACGTAAAATACAAACGCTGATTGGTATATCACAAATTTCGACATACACCAGACACTTGCAGATTTCCACGGTGGCTGAAGGAATAACTAGTTTAAGTCGGAGATACCAAACAAAAATAAGCCAACATACTAACAACGAGATGAATACACTGGCTCTGCGCGAGCTCCAGCAAAGACGTAGACTTCGCCGGTCAAGTCCTGTCGACCTAATCTAAAATAAAATATAAATCATTGTAGCAATATTATAAGCGGGCGTTTATATGTATGTATTTAGCATTAGAACTACTCAATAATTATCACAACAAACATTATGCTAAAGCTACTTGTATTTTATCTCCGCTTATATGGAGT
>JAWNKX010000775.1:0-12335 GCA_035041755.1 Cacoxenus indagator
CAAACAGAAATTTTTGGAGGTGGGTCCTGTTGTGAAATCGATGCAAGCGCTGTTTCCCCTTCTTGATGTGTCTTCCTACATTTTGTGTTCTTAGCGCGAATTAGCATGAAAAGGAATTTCTGTATATCACCTTTGTTTTGTTTGTTTTGATTGCCGTCACCCATTTTTATTTTGATTGTATTGATATTGTTGTGGGAATGATATGATAGCGAAAAAGGAACATGTATAGGTTTGGCGCGATTTTTTATGAATGACGAACATGATTTTTGTTAGTGCAATTCCCACCACCTACTTGTATTGGTTTTGGTGGGACTTTTAAGGAATATATAATTATAATAATAACGAATATATTATTCGTTCGGGCTGTTAGAAATAAAGAAATAAATTACTCAATAAAGAAGTAAAAATTGATTTAAAATGCATATTTTGCGCTATATATATCGAAAACCCGAAGTTGAATATAGGTAATTCTACCTTGACTATCAGGCAAACAGAAAAAACAGCAAGCAACTGCAAATGTCCCATGTGAAAACGATATCAAGCCACCTGCGCTACTGCGAATACAGGAAAGAAAGAAATAAATTTTGCCTTCAACCAACAACAAAGCGTGTGACATTTGTTTTTTCCTTATTTGCCGAACATAAGGGAAGACAAAGAAAAGAGATATTCCTGCGTGAGTGAATATGTATTCTTTTTGCGTGCACGCAAATTTGAAGTCAAAAACGAAACGCGCTCGGGGCCTGACAAGCGAAGATTGACTTTTGAGTTACGATGTGAAGTGGGGCGCGTGCGGGAATAAAAATTCCTCTTTTTTGCTACGATCACGCAACAACAAAGTCTAGACCATTTGTTTTTTTCTTCATTGACGATCGAGGAAAGAACACAACACAAAGTAAGGGTGACGAAATTTGCTTTGCGCGATTTAGACTCCAACTTTGCGGACTGTGCGTATTTCTCGTACAGTCAACTGCCAAATCTTGAATTACCATAATGAATAACAAAAGTTCAAATTAGGGGAATATTCGAGTTATGGAAGACATATTATTTTTCACTATAAACGTATTCAATTCGAGTCATGGAGATATTCGACTTATAAAAGTTCGACCAATGGAAATTCGACGGTAGTTAGAAATTTGACTTGGGTTTATTCGGCTGTTCAATGATTGTGCATTCACTGTACTTGCTATTGAAATGGATTTCGTTTTCAGCCACAACCGAAAATTGTCTTCAAGAAGTTCAAAACAAACAAGTTAAAAACTTTCCATTGTGTGATTGACCTTGTTGTGTAGGTGTGGTACGTGTATGAGATTGTGTTGGTTTTCTGTGTCTCCCTTGCGTGCGAAATGTGATAAGTTTGAGTGGGTTGTGTAAGTATAGTGCGTGTATAAGGTTGTGTTGGTCTTCTTTTTCGACCTTGCGTGCAAAGTGTGATAATTTTGAGTGTGTTATGTAGGTATAGTGCGTCTATAAGATTGTATTGGTTTCTTATTGTGTGTATCACTGGGAATATTTTTGTACGATTTTGCTTTGTGATCATGCCTACTTTTTAGGCTGGCCGCCTGGTATTTTCATTTCGTTCAGATAAATGAATATAGGCAAAATACAATGCTCGATTTTGTTTGTTAAAGAACGATTTCATAAATTAAAGAAAACTCCACACAATTCGCCTAATATTCTCGAACACCTTGCAAATAAAAAAATTTGAACAAAAAAATCAAAGAAAGAAGACAGTGTCTCTGATTTTTGTTTTTATTATGGCGTTCTTGTGTTTTTATAATTTTCTTATCATTCAATATTTTCCCCTTTTACGGCCGTCCGGCCATTTGCTTGTTTACCTTAAGCAAACCAACAGAATATTTTACGCCACATGGTTGAACAGACAAGAAATCTGTACAATTGCTTAAAATTTAACATAAGCCAATCGTTTCTTAAAAGTCTCTCCGGCCATTTTTTTAAGGGAGAAATGGGAACTCTATATGAATAAGTTCTCTCTGACTGTTGATGTACAGAATCAGTGTCAAATTCTAATCGTTTCTGAAGAGTCTCTCCGGCCATTTTTTAAGAGAGAAATGTAACCTCCATATGAATAAGTTCTCTCTGGTGTCAACATTCGACCTTAAGTCATTGTGCTTTTTTGCACAATGTGTTGATACTCACAAAAAATTTTTGAAAATCAATTTTAAAAATGTTCACTTTCAAGTTCATTATTATTATTATATTTATTTATTTTATTTTTGCTTATTTATTATTTATTTAATATATTCATTAATTTTTAAGATTTTATAAATTTATCCAAAAAATAAAAAAATTTTTTTATTTTTAAATATTTTTTTATTTTTGAAATTTATTTCTTTTTCATTTATATTCATTTCATTTATTCATTTTATACTGTCTTATTTTGCTTTTATTTTATTTATATTTTGTCACCTACAGTTTTAATATTTCGTGCAAAATGAATTGCTGTATTCGGGCTTGCACCAACAAAGACAACTTTAATAATGATAAGCTTAGAGGGGTCTCTTGTTGGATGCAATGCGATAGCATTGCCCACCTTAAGTGCGCTGGGTTGACTGGTCGTGACCGTGACCGGCTTTACGGTACGGATAATTCTGCATCTGGTGGCATCAGGTGGTCTTGCCCCACCTGCTTCAAAAGCCATGGAGACTTCTCAATGATGTACCACCGTATGCGAAATAAATACCACGAACTCAAAACACTATTCACTGACCTCACCTCAGAGTTTGATGCTGGGGCAAAAATGTTTATGGACTACTCTTTTGACTCGACTCCAACGGCTAATCCAGTACAACTGCCACCATTATCCCCTCACAATCTTGCGCCTACCACTGCTCCACTTATTCGTTTTTCGTCTCCTCAACCTCTTTCTTATCATTTCCCACCACTATTCTGAACTTTCTTCCATATCTGCCCAATTGTCCCATCCCCCTCTAAGTCAAGTAGCTCCTTCAGCCATTATCCCCTCTACTACTACTTCATCTGTTGCTTTCAACTATCCCCTCACTACTTGTTCGTCTTAAACTATTCCATGTCCTAATACTGTGTCTTCAGCTTCAACTTCTCCAACTTGTTCCCCTTCTTCCCATCCTTTACCCACTTATATTTGTATTCTTTCTTACATATCTACCCAATCGTCCCATTCCGTATCAAATCCAATAGCTGCTTCTACTATTACCCCTTCTACTATTTCTTCATCTGTCGCTTTAAACTTTCCCTCCACTACTTGTTTATCTGCCTCTATTCTCTGCCATACTAGTGTAACTTCTGCTACATCTTCTACTAGAATCTCTAGCTCGTACTGTACTTTGCCTCCCCCTTAGAGTTCTTGGCAGACTAACACTACCTCTACTCCATTGCCATGTACTTTGAAGGTGCTGCATCCTCGTAAACATGTTTTTATTTCCAGGTTGGATAAGGAGGCAACCTGTGACGAAGTTGGACGCTATATATCATCAAAAGCATGCAACCTTTCGAATATTAATATTCATAAGTTTAATTTTTCTAGCCCTAGAGAAGGCTCTTTATTCAAGCTTTCAGTTTCTATGGAAGTATTTTCTGTCATTTGTAACGCTAAATTCTGGCCTGCCCATATGGTGGTCCATGAGTTTATTCCTAGGAAAAAAATTAGGCCTTTGCTGGTTACCTTACCAGTCACTGCTTTAGCCTCATCTTCTGCTTCTTCCAATGCTCCAAAAAACAAACACTACATTTTAAAAATGTTAGAGGGCTAAAGTGTAAACTTTCTTCATTTTATCTTATAAGTTTTTCTTTCACTTCTGACATTATTGTTTTCGTTGAGACTTTGCTTCGCCCTGATGTTCTAAACTCTGAAATTTCCACTTCTACATTATTGGCGTCATTGAATTAATTCATAACTTACTTTCAAACTTGTAATCTAAATTTTTGTTTGAATTGTCTGTATCATTTTAGGTATTGAATTCTAAATTAAGTCTTAGGTTTAGTTTAATATTGCATGTTCATTTGTTAGAGGCTGATGATGTTTTTATCTGTAGCCCAATATTTAGTACGTAGACATTAGCTTTGGTATCGCATGTTCACCAAAGAAATTAGCAATTAACACCAGTTGAACCCAGTCTATATGACTGGGTGAATTTTGATGCCACTTGGGCCTGCCCCATGTGAGATCAGTGTGTGGTCATTGCGTACCTGCTAAGTCAATGAAAAAAAAAAAAATTGTTCTGTTCTGTCTGTCTTTTTCTCTGTATTATCTTGCTTAAATGAGTGCTTACTTTCACTGAGTATTTCATAAGTTTTCATCTATTTATTTTTCTCCATATTCACTACTAGGAAGGTTATACATATAAACGAAAACTATGTATGTAATAAATTCGTTTCTGTATTTAAAAGATTTTAGCAAAAAAAGTGCTGGAATCCACAAAATACAAATAAAACAACTCTAAATGACACTTTGAAATTTTTCTGTAACTGTACCTCAAACGTTGTTTTCGTTCTAAATGCTTCTTCATCTTTTAGTTCTTGTTCGAAATTTTAGTTTTTAGGCAAGGCGAGATGTGAAAAAAAAATCCCAACTGGAATTGATCCCTGGACACGTGCAGTTCAATACGCTGAGCCAAGCGCATGATTTAGAAAGAGTGATCATTGAAGGCACAAATGATATATATAAAAACGCATGCCGCAATGTTGTTGTTTTCATACAATACAATTTAGTTTTCTTGCCTCTGCTTCGCTTCATCGTTACACAGTGAGCGAGATAACTTGTGTTTGGCTAACGTAAAACAGATGGCGATATTTTTGAAAACCATATTTTCGCTTGCCACACCTATTTTTGAATATTTTAAAAATATTTTTATGCCTATGTTATACTCCTAGTAAAGATTCTTATTATTCTGTAATTAGATTTCGAATGCAATGAGCGCCTTTCACGCCCATTCTGCACAAATTCTACGATTTTATTATGTGTATAGATTATCACTAGCAGGGTCATTTGATCACTTAATTTACAAAAGTCCTCTCATGTCGTTATATGTGTTTCCAGAGCACCCCATACAACTAAAAAACTAAGAGATATTCACGTCAAAAAAAGCAGACAACACTCTGGCGTTGCCATATCCTTTGAAATATTCCGTTAAATTTTAAATAATGTGAAGTCAATTTCGGGTGGCACCGTTCATCAACAATAAGAAGTAATATTATCTTGTGTAGGTTGTATAGGCTGCAAAACTCTAAAGGAAGACATGTCGATAGCAAGCAACGAAAGTACGAACAGGGGGACTTAGAAGCCACGAGTGACTTGGTATGGGTTATATTAGGTTTTTTTTTTTATTATATATAAATTTATTTTTTGAATCACTTTGTATACAACACAAAACCTAACCATAATTTAGAAATCTTAAACGAAGTAATGCGTTCTTTAAAAGTTTCTTTGGTGATGAGCTAATAAACTTTTCTATGTTGCGTGATCCTCCCAGGTTTATGTGGCAGGAAGGTCATTCCAACGTAGTCGCGTAGTTCTGCTCGTCTGCAAGAGTGAACGAGCAGTGGATTGGGATGTTGCGGTAGTTTCAGGTGATATTTCTGATGCAGTTGGATCAGCTCCATTTTGATTAGAGGGATGTTTAGATCTCTGTAGATGTTCGCGTTTGACATGTACCAGGGAGCACCTGTTAGAGTGCGAAGTATCTTTGATTGTGCTCTTTGGATAACTTCGAAATTACTTGGCCTTGCGAGCCCCCAAAGCTGGGAACCGTATGTCCAGATTGGCTTTATTATTGTATTATATAGCAGAGCCTTTAGATCGAGGCTTAAACCAGATCTTCGGTTTAATAGCCAATGGAGGGACTTGGGTTTTCATTTCATACAGATTTTTTTGGCTTCTATACGCTTTCGCAAAGTAAGTCGTCTATCCAAGTGAACTCTTAGGTAAGTGACTTCCGTTCAGTGTGGGACAGTAGTGTTATTTAAGATGATAGACGGATAGTCGCTCTTATTTAGAGTGATTGTCACGTGCTTACATTTGTCCGGATTGACATTTATACGCCAATTGTCCATTCAGTCGGATACAAGTTGCTGGTGGTCGCTTGGCTCTTTTGACGCTTTTTGAAGGCAGCGTGAGCGACAGGTGATTGCAGTGGTATCTGCGATTGTTGATGTCAGGAGCTGGGTTTAAGTACGTCAGCGGTGAATAAGATGTATAACAGCCGACCGAGAACACTGCCTTGTGGAACGCCAGCAAAATTTTTGCATCTCACCACAAATAGTCTTTTTGTGAGCTATGATTCCAGTAGTTTATTTGAGTTCTATGGAAGCATTCTTTTTAGTTTGTAAATAAGGCCATCATGCCATACACGATCGAAAGTTTGAGCAACGTCAATGAATATAGCTGAACAGTATTGTAGGTGTTCAAATGCAGTTCTGATTTCCACAGTGACTCGGTTTACTTCCTCGATTGTACTGTGCTTTGGTCTAAAGCCAAATTGATGTGTGTGGATATTGTTATTCCGGTTTAAATGTGGTGAGAGTTTCTTAATAAAAATTTTTTAAATTAAATATTGCGTTGAAGAGAATTGCAAGGAATCATATAGCGCAGTTCGGAAGCTCAATAATCATCATTGGGGTGATGAGGTCATGCCCTGGCGCCTTCTTTCGGATTAACTCCTTGTGAATTACCGCACTTAACTCATTTGAATTAGTTTTAATTATGCTGCTAGTATGGAACGAAGTGGATGGCAGCTGGGAAAGCTGGAATCCGTTTCTGGGCATGTTTGCATCTAAGACGGATTTGAGATGGTTAGCAAAGGTGAGGGTCTTTTCGTCATCAGTTTTCACTAGTGAGTCTGATTCGGCGTCAAGTTTTGGTCTTATACAAATATGGCCGTTTACGTATTTTTTGTACCTGAGCCAATCAGTTTTCTATGAAATAATCATAACGGAATGAGTACTTTATGTGGGGTACTCCAATAGGTGATATGTGACTGGTGAATTGTCTGATGAAAGCTCGGCATGAGTTTCCGTTGAAATCAGACTTCGACAGATGTTGCGAATTACTGTAAATTCGATTAAGTCGGGAATTTTCCTCGGATCTGATATTAGGTATTGGCACGGGATTAGGTGTGGTAATTTTTGTCGGTAGATTAAAACGAATTAAATCACTGAGTAAAAAAAAGGTCTAGCCCACAATTCACTATGCAATATTTTGTAAAAAAAAAGTCTTGAGACAGGTTCTAGAATGTTACTGCTAATAAGGCACCTCATTACAATTAGATTTTACAGTAAAAGGGCTTTACATATGTCATATTTAAGTGAAATATAGTTAAGGGAGATAAGGAGTCCAGATCATCTTGAAGGAACATGAATTGGATGGGGGACGTGATGGACAGGCAAAGTTTCACAACATGAGAATACATAAAAACGCGAGAATTTTTTATTGCAGCCGTCAGATCGTTTATAAAGATATTAAATAATAGTGGACCAAGGTACTACCCTGAGGGACACCGGAAGTTACACGAATAGAATTGGATATGGACGTGTTAAAGATAAGTTTTTGAGTTCTAAAAGTTAGATAAGAGGAAATCATTCGAAATACCGAAATAACGAAAGCATTCAATATATGAATAAGTAAGGAATGGCAAATGCTATCAAATGCCTGACCAAAGTCAATATAAATAATATACACTTGGCGTTGTTGTGCAAAACTAAGATTGACTGAAGAAATAAATTCAAATAAATTGGGCGTAGTAGACTCACATTTGGTAAACCCGTGTTGGCAGGTACTTAATAAAGGGAGGACGAAATGCTGAAGCTGATCAGTGGTAACTTCAAAGAGTATGAAATATATAGAGTTTACATTTCTCTCTTAAAATATGCTCGGAGAGGGATTACCAGCTCTAATATGTTGAACCTAAGTAGAAACTAGGGTAGAATATTCTGTTGGATTATACAAGGTAAACAGCAAGCAAATGGACGGACGTTGAACTGCCGTAAAAGGGGAAAATATTCAATGATTAGTAAATTAAATTAGTCAGAGACACTCTCTTCTTTCTTTGATTTTTTTAAAGTTCTTTATTTGCAAGGTGGGTCGAGAATATTAAGCAAATTGTATGGACTCTTCTTTAATTTATGAAATCGTTCCTTAACAAACGAAATCGAACCAGAGCTGCCTTGTATTTTGCCATTATTCATTTATATGAATGAAATGAAAATACCAGGTGGACAGCAAAAAAGAAAGCATGACCATAAAACAAGACCATACAAAAATATTCCGGGTGATACACACAATACAATCTTATAAGTCGAATATCTGCATGACTCAAATTAAGTGCGTTTATAGCGAAGTATCAATATAATATGTCTTCCATAACCCGAATACCCCCATAATTTGAACTTTTGTTATGCATTATGGTGATTCAAGATTTGGCAGTTTGACTGTGCGAGAAATACGCACAGTCCGCAAAGTTCGAGTCTCAGTCGCGCAAAGCAAATTTCGTCATCCTTACTTTGTGTTGTGTTATTTCCTCTTCTTTCCTTGTGATCGGCAATAAAGAAAAAAACAAATGGTCTAGACTTTGTTGTTGCGTGAGCTTAGCAAAAAAGAGGAATTTTTATTCCCGCACGCGCCCCACTTCACATCGTAGCCAACAAGTCAATTTTCGATTGTCAGGTCCCGAACGCGTTTCGTTATTTAGTTCAAATTTGCGTGCACGCAAAAAGTATACATATTCATATACGCAGGCAAATTTTTTTTCTTTGTCTTCCCTTATGTTCGGCAAATAAGGAAAAAACAAATGTCACACGCTTTGTTGTTGCGTGGTCAAAGGCAAAATGTATTGTTTGTCTGTATTCGCAGTAGCGCAGCTGGTTTGATATCGTTTTCACATGGGACACTTGCAGTTGCTTGCTGTTTTATCTGTTTAGCTGGTAGTCAAGGTAGAATTAGCTGTATTCTACTTGGATTTAGGGACATACCCAGCGCAAAATATGCATTAAATATAAATTTTTACTTATTTATTGAGCCATTTTTTTCTTTATTTCTAACAGCCCGAACGAATAACTTATTCGTTATTATTATAATTATTTATTATTTATTCATTAAAAGTCCCACCAAAACCAATACAAGTAGGTGGTGGGAATTGCAATAACAAACATCATGTTCCTCATGCATAAAAAAATCGCTTCAAACCTATACATGTCCCTTTTTCGCTATCATTCCCAAACAATATCAATACAATTAAAATAAAAATGGGTGACGGCAATTAAAATAACCAAAACAAAGGTGTTATACAGAAATTCCTTTACATGCTAATTCGCGCTAAGAACACAAAATGCAGGAAGACACTGCAAGAAGGAGAAACATTGCTTGCTTCGATTTCACAACAGGCACCCACCTTCTAAAATTTCTGTTTGCCTGTTTACTTCAGTTCAGTAGTTAGCAGAATGACGTTGTTACACAGCGGCCTGCGCTGCTACTTCGATGATAATAGCAGTCAAATAACAGATTCTAATAGCGCCTGACATTTGGAAAATGGTCTAAAAAATTTAAATGTAAATGTAAATGTAAGCTCTATTTGAATAAGTTCTCTCTGATACAGGGATTCAACATATATTTAAATGTCAATAATAAATAATATATTTAATATTTAAGTAATTATCTCTATAAAGCACAGGCTTCGATGCTTTCAACTCTTCTTTATGTATACCATATTTGTACCACTATTGTGCTAATTGTAATCGATAAATGTACAGAAATCGACTTACTTTTTTATTATTGGTAGTGACTATAACCATAGAGAAAAAGTTAAGAATTCAGCCACTAATATAACTGTATATCGCCCTCTTTTGGAAAATAATTTATGTGGTAATGTTACTACAGTTGTGGGATATATTCAAGATGAATTTTCTTTTTTGAATTCGAAGGAAGGTGCGTCTTATTACACTGTACAAAGTGGGGAATGTTCTTCTATTTTAGACATTTAGATTTTTAATACATTAAATTACAACGTAATGGCAGGAAGTCCTAAAGGAAGAAAAAGATCAAAACAGCCAGAAAAGTGGAAGACAAACCTTACACAAAAAAAAATAAAAACAAAAAGGGTGTGCGGTCGGGGGACCTCCGTCAAGAACGAAGTTCCTCACGTCTTTTTACACATAAATTACAATGATTTTTTGTGGCCTTAAACTTACGCTCATTCTTTACTTTACTTATGTAATGCTCTTTCGTTATGTCACTGTTTCTACCCACCAACTTCTACTGAAAGCCAGTAAATTCTTTAATACTAATTATATTGTACCATTGTTAATTAATGGCTTATGGTAACTATAAGAAGCTGCGTATGCTTGGATTCAATTTTGTCCAAGTATCTTGGAAAAATAGCGTCAGTGGTAGTACAGTATTTTGTTATGAATTGTGCTGGACCATTATTAATATGTAAATCAAATGTATCTTTTTAGGATGTTAATTCTTCGAATTTTTCCTTATTAATGAAGTTAATGTTGAAGTCTCCAGCCAATATAGGTGGAAGTTTATGAAAATTTTGCTTAAGTAATTTAGAACCTCCCTCGTTATATTCTAAGAATGATCGAAGAATGAATAATGTAATCAATCTTTTGATTTGAGGATGTATAAATAGGTACAATAGCTATTGCTTCGTCGTTTTCTATTTCACAAATAACTGAACAAATGTCACCAACGGATGAGTGCTTATTACTCAAATCACTGATTTTTGACAAAAGCGTTCCTATATTTTCTGTATTTGTCCAGTGAGCCGCGTCTTCAGTTTTTCTATATATATTGCGGATCCACCTTAACGATCATTGTCTTGTTTATAATGAGAAATGCAATTGAAATTAGGAATAGTAATTTCGTCTTCATTTCTTATCCACGTTTCAAAAGTAATAGTAGGTTAGAATTCTTAGCAAGTAGATCCAAAAAATCTAAGGTATGTCATTTCAAAATTTGGTATTTAAAAACGAATAAGGAAGGACCCCTTTTTTTACATATCCATATCCAGGATAATTACGTTCTGGTCTGCAATGTGTTTAACAATAATCCTTGAAATACTTGCAGCAATTTCTCTGTTGATCTAGCTTGATTTCGATTATGATGAAATTTAAATTTCGTTGGATCATCTTGGGGTGTTACAATATACAAGTTTTCGTATGAGTTACTCGAGATAGCGCAGCGTAAATAAGATCGTGCAAATGATATTTGCTGTACGGGTAAACTATTTCACTTAAATTTCCACCCTGCGATTTATGTATGGTAGTAGCGCAAGTCGAAATTAAAGGAAAATGCTTTCCAGTAGGAATAATTTTCTTATCTAATGCCAATGGGTTGTTCGCAAATCGTAGTTCAATAAGCACAGGAAGATTACTAACTCCACTCTTCCAACCAATCGTTGTGGAACCACAAAACTCCAACCAAACTGTAACTACAATGTTGCACTAATTAATTAAAAATTCACTAATTTTCCTGTCGTACCATTATATAAGCCATCTGAGATATCAATATTTGTTGTGATAAGAAAAAACATGATATGAAGTTTGTAAATGATGAATAATAAACGAAACCCGCAAAAGAAGATAAAGAAAAAATGTGTAAGTGTGCTTAGCACTCACGAGCTTTTGATGTGAAACATATTCAGTATGTAACTGAATGAATAAATAATTACATAAATATAAATATAAATAACAACAACACTAGTCTTTCCTCTTGCTGTTATTTTCAATGCCTTCGTAGTATGTTTCGCTCAAACGACTTCTCTCTCAGTAACAACACACGCACTTGCTCTTGTTGTTTTGACAGGATATCATTTTTGTTATCGTTTCTTTGCATCAATAGAGTACTTGTGGTTGTTTTCACAGCTAAGCCGTTAGCTTGTCGTTTTCGTTTCACAATTTCGTCTCAATGCTCGAATGCCTCACGAAGAATGATAATGTAATGAAGCGATGATGCTATTACGTGCATGTAACATACAATTCCATCAAAACCAAAGGAGTTTCACAGCAAAACGTCGTCACCCTGACTAACTCGACTACCTCGCTTCCCTTCCCAAAAAAAATTTGTTTTGCTGACCAAGTGATATTATTTTCGAAAATGCAAACTAATAGCTCGCCTTCCCTTAGACTAGCTATTACATTATAATTTATAATTTATATGAAAGCCTGTGCGAATCGAACAACATATATATATGATCAGTTTTACTTTTGGAAGCATATTATAATTCATAATTCAAGCACATAATGTATATATTTATATAAAATATAAGAGTCAAGCCTCAGCGATATGCGGATTGATATGCGAGATCGGCGTTTAGTAGGGTACACACACAAACGAAATGAAA
>JAWNKX010000776.1:0-36834 GCA_035041755.1 Cacoxenus indagator
ACGGGCCACGGAGGCACAGCGGTCATTATTAAAAACACACTAAAACGTATAGAACTCGAAAATTATCATTTAGAGCACATACAATCAACTAATATACAAATCACGGTTGCTTTGGGATCTCTAACTATAGCAGCTGCCTACAGTGTACCTAAACACAAGATCACATTGACACAGTATAATGACTTCCTGCAAACACTTGGACCACGCTTTATTGTCGGTGGAGACTTTAACGCAAAAAACACGGCTTGGGGCTCTAGAATGTTAAACAAAAAGAGTAAGGAGCTACTGGGTTATAAGAACTATATACACAGTAAAGGCAACAAACTTAAGCACCGGCGAACTAACCTTTTGGCCTACTGACAAAAAAAAAAAATACCTGACCTCATCGACTTCTATATAATTAAAAATATTGATATATGAAAGCTCGCAATAAAATCAAGACTAGACTACCAAAAAAGCGTGTTAACTGAACGTAAAATCAACAAGATATACAATCATCGCACTGACTGGGAAATTTACAGATATTATATTAAGCGATCGCTGTCGCTAAATAATTCAATTACAACTAATAGCAAAGGGTTTATGTTGTCCCTGGCACATCGGACATTTACCTGTTGATTGGTTACCGCCTATTTGAAGAACAACACGGCGCTTTGACTCACGACTAGAATCACTTTCGCAAACAGTTGGCGACATAGAATCAGCAGTGATTCTCTTCAATGATGTAATCGAGAAAGCTGCACTACATTCGACTCCTACACATACCACCACAGAGCGCAATGCTTTCACTTCATCTTCTCTTCGACGGCTTATCAACAAAAAGATAAAACTTAAGAAAATTTGGGAAACAATCAGAGTCCCATCTGCTAAAAAAGACTACAACAAAGCGATCAAGGAACTGAAAAAATATTTAATCGAACAAAAACGAGAACAACTAGAAAAGTATCTCCAAAACTTATACCCGAAAAGATGCTCGGACTATTCGCTGTGGAAAGCGACTAAAAAATCACAAACAAGACAATTCATCAACCACTGTAGCACTAAAGAAGATTCTACGTAAAAAATAATTGCAACTATAAAATACGACATTAAACATAAAAATTCGCAAGTGCACTGTCAAGTCGACTAGTTGTCTCCTTTCGCTTTCCGAATTTAACAACACAAAAAACTAAATCAAGAGACAAGATAATCAATTATTCTTATCTCAAGATGCCTGTTGAACGTAATCCCCCGACTGCGCGCAGCGCGCAAAAACAAAATCATCCATCAAGGAACAGCATGAGCGTACCCCACGCTCAAACAGCTGTCCGCATAAATAACAACAACGAATACCTTGGCATATCAACAAGCTGTTCAAACAACAGCATCAACATCAGTGACTCACACCAAGCCTCACTTCCCGTTAATTTCGAGAGAGCGCGTTCTTGCTCTCCCGCAATACACAAACAGCTACACACTCACAAAGAGAAAACAATAACGGATCATCAATCCCAACAAAAGCAGCCTCTCGCTCTACCACTCGACTAACTGTCAGCTGTTCCATGGCAGCAGGTAATATGCAGCCTCTGCCGTGGAGTGCACAATGCGCTTCACCAACGACGCCACTCTCCTCGTTCCAACCAACAACAACAACAACAACCACAACGCAGACATCCCTCTCTTCGGCAACAACATTGATCAGAGAAAAGTCATCAAACACCCAAGTACAAACTTCAACCAATCAAACTTCAAACCCACAAGAGTCAAAAATAAAACGCAACCGTAGTAAGCTCTCTCCCAACAACACTTCCGAACAAAATAGCAATAGTAAAAAAAGTAGGAAAAAAACTCAAACACAAACGACAACACAAACAACACTGCAAAAGTACTGGCTGAGCGCGCCTAACACTAATAACAGGTTCGAACTCCTCTCACCAGACGAAACGGCTGAAGACGGCAGTGGTACAGAAGCAAATTCTAATGCGCCAAATCAACCTCGACCACATACTAAAATTCACAAGCCACCACCAATATAAGTACAGGAAATAGAACAAATTAACGTACTAAACAAAGCTCTGAAAAACATAATACAACAAAACTACATTTTAAAAACACTTAAAAACAACGAAGTATGCGTACAGACAAATGACTCGTCGAACTACTCGGCGGTGGTTAAGATGCTCAGGGAAAACAAAACTAAATACTACACCTTTAAGCCGAAAGAGGAGCGGGGATTCAAAACAGTACTTAGGAATATGCACTACGCCACTGACCTTGACGAACTTAAGAACGAGCTATCGGAACTAGGCCACGACGTTATTAATATACACAACGTACAACAAAAACTGACAAAGAAACCACTGCCGCTATTTTTCATTGAACTAAAAGCCAAAGCAAATAATAGAGAAATCTTTAATATTACAACACTCCTATGTACCAAAGTCATATTTGAGCCACCACACCACAAACGCACGGTAGCTCAGTGCTCAAACTGCCAAAAATATGGTCATACACGAAATTTCTGCACCAAAGACCCGATCTGCGTGAAATGCGCTGGCAAGCACAAAACTGTTGACTGCAAACTAATAAGTGCAGATCAAATTAAATGCGCTCTTTGTGGCGGCTCACACACAGCCAACTATAAGGGATGTGACGTATACAAACATCTAAAAATTAAAAGATTTCCCTCACTAAAAGAGAAAGACGATAAAAAAGATGACCATCAGGTAGTAGAACAAACATCAAACAAAGTCAAAATTGGAATAACGTACGCCCAAACAGCAGCCAGTAACCGTAGAAACCCCACAAATCAGTTACAACCCCAACAAAAAGATGAGGAACACAACAAAAACGAAAGCAACAAAAACGAATCCAACAAAAACGAGACTAGTGAAAACACAGAAAAAAAGACCGAATTTTCAAAAGATTTAGCGGAAATAAAAGATATAATAAAACAACTAGCGCAACAAATGAGTAATATGATGAACATCATAACATTACTATTGACAAAACTCGACAACAAGAATGGACACTAAAATAAAAATTTTAACTTGGAATGCAAACGGATTAAAAAATCACCTGAATGAATTACAGCTTTTCCTACACAACAACTACATAGACATTGCTTTGATAGCGGAAACACACTATATAAGTAGCCAACACATGAACATAAGTGGATACAAGATGTACCACACAAGCCATCCCGACGGTACAGGACACGGTGGGACTGCTATCATTATTAAACAAAACATTAAACATAACGTTCTGCTTCCATTCCAAGAAACCTATATCCAGTCGACAAGCATACAAATCTTCGACTCATCCGGACCACTAAGAATAACAGCCGTGTACAGCCCACCAAAGCACAATATCTCACAGTCGCAATACCTTGACTTTTTAAAAACTCTCGGACACCGTTTTATAGCTGCAGGCGACTACAATGCAAAGCATACAGACTGGGGCTCCAGAATATCAAACAAGAAAGGTAAAAACCTACAGGGTGCACTGCTGTTAGCAAAAGCTAAACATCTTAGTACCGGCGAACCCACGTATTGGCCAACAGACAAAAATAAAAAGCCAGACCTCATTGACTTTTATATACTCAAAGACATAGACTTAAATAAATGTGTCATAACATCAAGACTGGAACTATCGTCAGACCATACACCTATACTACTCGAACTTAATTCAATTGAGGTGAACACAACCAAGTCCAAACTATGGCATAACAACAAAACTGACTGGGATACCTATCGAGACACACATTAACACAAACTTGAATACAAGCATTCCACTGAGATCACCCGACAACGTAGAATCAGCTATAGTCCAACTAAACGATACCATTGAGAAGGCAGTATTGCAAGCAACTCCGGACAAGATAATACACCATGCAAAGCGATACACACCCCCTACGCTTCGCAAATTGATATGCACAAAACGAAAACTGAAAAAAGCATGGACCATTTGCAGATCCCCCGATGCGAAAAATAAATATAACAAGGCAACTAAAGAAAATAAAAAATATCTCCAAAATCAGAAAAATTATGAAATCACGAAGTATTTACAGAGGCTAACTCCGACAAACTTTACCGACTACTCCCTGTGGAAAGCTACAAAAAAACTGACAAATAAAACAATACACCAGGCACCTATAAAAATGGACAATGGATCATGGGCAGTAACGAACCTAGACAAGGCGACAGTTCTAGCGAATTATTATGAAAAAATATTTGCTGATGAAACTATCAACGAAGATGACTGTCATATAAACTCGACAGTCACTTCCCAGCCAACTCGACTTAAAAAAAATATGCACAAATGAAATACTCAAATGTATACAGCACGACATAAAGCCCAAAAACGCACCCGGGTATGGCAAAATTGACGGAAAACTTTTAAGGGAGCTACCACTTCAAGCAGTGGTATACATACGTAATATTTTCAACGCGATAATTCGACTAAATTACTTTCCTAAAGTATGGAAAGTGGCTGAAGTCATTGCAATTCCAAAACCTGGTAAAGACGTATATAATCCAGCATCATATAGACCAATTAGCTTACTTCCAGTGCTGTCAAGAATATTCAAGAAGCTCCTGTGCCAGCGACTGTTACCTATTATAGAACGCAAACATATAATACCTGACCACCAATTTGGCTTTCGACGACAACACTCGACCATACAACAAATCCATCGTGTGACTCATAAAATTTTAAACGATCTTGACAACAAAAAGTTCTGTATAGGAGTTTTTCTAGATGTAGAAAAGGCATTCGACAAAGTTTGGCACAAAGGACTAATCAGAAAATTGCGCAATATATTCCCGCATAACGCACCACAGATATTAGTACACTATATCATAGAAAGACATTTTTTCGTTAAGTACTCAGATGAATATTCCACATTAAGAAAAATCAAAACAGGCGTACCACAAGGAAGTGTACTAGGACCGTTAATATACACTATCTTTACAGCGGACATACCAACACCAAATGACGACGCTTCAATGATAGCCACATTTGCTGATGACACTATAATACTTAGCGCACATAGCCAAGTAAACACAGCAACATCCAAACTGCAACAGCATCTGGTTTGAAAAGTGGAAAATAAAAGTAAATAATACCAAAACAGTACATGTTATATATACAACTAAAACTAAATTCACACCACCTCGTATAACGATTGACGGAGCTGACGTAAAAATTGAAAATGTAGTCAAATACCTAGGATTATATATTGACAACAAACTCAACTGGAAATACCATATACTTAAAAAACGGGATCAAATCAAGCTGAGGATTAGTCAATTATATTGGCTGCTCAAATCAAAGTTAACATTAGAAAACAAAATACTGATCTACAAAGCCATTATAAGACCAATCTGGACGTACAGAGCACAAATCTGGGGAACGGCCAAAAAATCAAATACAGACATAATACAAAGACAACAATCAAAAATAATTCGCATGATCACCAAGGCTGGGTGGTATATAACTAACAATGATCTGCATCGTGATCTTAATATTCCAACAGTAACAGAGGAGATTACAAAAATAAGTCGTATCTACCACACCAAGCTTACCCAACACCCAAATGTTGGTGTCAACCTACTACCAATACAGGAACTACAATGCAGACGCAGGACAAGGCCATATATATATATATCTCAATACCACTTTTTTTTTTTCTTTGTTTTTGTTTAATGTGTTTATTTTTGTATTTTATATTTTTATTACATTTATGTTTACTTTACTATATTTTGCTCTATAATTGTATTAATTTAATTTAAATGTATATTATTTTTGTTACTATTTTGATTTTTTTCCCCTACATCCTTACAAAAATAAAAAACTTTTGTGATCTGCTCACATAAATTAGTTACAACCCTGAAATAACTTTTAAACCATGTACTAATAGTCTTAATAAAAAATAAAGACATATGTACACGACATATGGGAAATAAAAAAATAAAAAAATATTTTTGTGTTATAGTTTGGAACCGTATTAATTGAGTTAATTTCGCAGGTTCCGAAATTGTATCCATCTTCTCCGTGATGGGCGTTACCGTTGGTTACCGTTGAACGGTTCTTTACAAAACCATGCTGAGATATACTCAACAATGGGCGAATATAGAACTGTAGATGATCAGTGATAATCTGCTCAAACAACTTAGGAATTGCACACAGCTTGGCAATACCTCTGTATTTAATTATAAAAGACTTACTACCCTTTTTGAATAAGGGAATTATATAGGATTCTCTCCCACCACTTGCCATAGACGAAGTAATAAAGGATAGATTAAATAAGGTACAAAGGAAATATATAAGTTCCCATCACAGCTTTTTTAGATACAACTAGGAATATTATCCGGACCAGGAGAAAAAGAAGGTTTAACCAATTTATCGTAAAACAATACTGCTGTCAATAAACGGCAAATTGGAGTGATTAAATTCATCAATTTTATAAGGGTAAGGAGAACTATTTCCACAGGCACTATTAGAGTAGATGCCCTGGAAAAATTTAGCAAAAGGGTTCGCAATCCCATCATCAGAGCTACTTGCAACTTCATCAAACCCCATACTAGTTGGAAATAACTCTGATTTGTTTTTGATTTTAATGAATTTTAAAAAATTTTTGGGATCTCGATTAATATTTACTTTTACTTTGCACAAATATCTACTATAGCAAGATTGATTAGAAATGTTGAATTAACTACGAGCCACAGCATAACTCGCATAATCAGTTGCGGAACAAGAGCGTTTAAATTTTTTAAATAACCGATTTATATAATTTTTTAGACGGACCAAATTTATACAAAACCAAGGCGGTCGCTTTTTTTTCTTTCCTCTTTTTCTCGCTTTCCATCTCTGAGCAGCGCGAATGCAAACCAAAAATTTGTACGTCTGCGATGTATTCCTTCTCTGTTTCTCTTACATATTTCTTTTCCATCTCTGTCATAGAACTCGCCATCACCGTGCCGAAATATTGAAAATATGTATATTTGTATTTATATATGTATTTATCCTTTCAGCCATATTAATTGAAGGTGTTTTCAAAATACCTTTGCGTCGCTCACTAACACCTAGAACGAAAACAGTGTTGATATCATAAATAGATGGCAACGTACATTCATAATAATTAGTTGGCAACACCTTTAGTTTTGCAGTTGTAGTTTTAGTTTGATTCACCTTGTAACTACGCTGCGCACAAAATATACATTATTATATCCAACAAACAGGAATAATTACCTTTTGCGAAGAAGGAGCAATAATAATGCAGTCAATGCTGCCAATTATGTTCCTATTAGCATTGATAATGTTATGGAGAATACAGAAAGGAACTTTGACTTTTTGAAAAATACTTTTAAATGTACTTTAATAATTATTCCAAGAAATTTTAAGAGTTTCTTATAAATTGATCAAAAATATATGCAGAGTGTTTGTCACTTTAAAATTAATGATGTGTTTTACCATGGTTCTGGTGCTATGACATCCGAATACGGAAGAATGCTCTGCTCAATTGTACTTTTACGATGTCGACACCGCAGTTAATTTCAGTTTACGCAAATCCTCAAATGTAGGATGCGATAATCAATCGATGGGGGAAATCACAATCAAATTAGATCGCGTTAATTCATTTGTACGTTCTTCTAGAATGATGCATGAATATTGCTCTAAGGATGGCAATGCTTTTAAGGAAGTGTGCATGGTCATCAACGATAACAAGGATTTAGATATTCGTAGATTCAAAGATGCGATGAAGACAAATGTGGTGGTTATTTTTAGCACTGCAGACGGTGAACCACATTTTGAAAGAAATATTTTTGCTTTTAATAAAGTCAGTGACACCGTTCGAAAAATATCTTTGATAGATCGTTCATTCAACCTTTGGATTTACCACTTTTGTTTCCAAACGGTTATACAGGACGGCATATAAATCAAAACATAACACGCTCATTTAATGCTACTGTTCCAAGAAATCGAGTCTCAATGTTGCAATATGTTGCTTATCGAATCGCTATTAAAAATGCATTTAGCTTCCTACACCATAGCCAAAAATTATTTTTGCATTGGATTGTTTATGTATATGTGCGTATTGAGGGTTCACGCTTACTTTCCATCAAACAAAAGCAAGTAAATTTAAGATGAGAATTGTACAACAATTTCGATGATTATTTAAATACAAATCAAAATGAACATATGTAAAATTTGGAAGACGCATTATGCTACCATCTTTATTCATTGGATCTCCATGTAACATACACCAAAACTACTCAGATGCTAGCGGGAGCTGAACTAAATCCGCACTGGACTGTGCAATCAAGCTTATTTAGTGTTAATACTTTTGTCATTCCAACTCCGATCACCGTATAATAAAGTCTTTGTAAAATTATCTCGCGTACCCTTTTATTTTTTGCTTTTATAATCTGGCCAAAGGTGGAGTAAAATACCTCCTCCTCGAAGCATTTGGTGACCCCGACGTAATCATCAGTTGGTTTTGCGTCTGTTTGAGCACAATTTGGTGCCAAAGAAAAAAGTCTTGTTCGGCGAAAACCTCGCGAGATATAGTTCTCGGTGCACAATTAAGGGCATATTAATTTCGGTTCGCGTTCAAGCATTCTACAAATTCACGAACAATTTTTGGTTTTGGTGCACAATCCGGTGTTAGAATAAAGTGGTAACAAATCCATATATACAATTGTAACAGTGCAGTGTCTTATGCCGCAAGACTTTTATATACATGCATATAAGGGCAGTTAAACATGTGCATACACAAATCTAGCGGATATCAGTAGAGTGTCAGTGACTTAAATTGGCATATATATAAGCACATAACTTTTTATATTGCTTTACATAGTCGTTCGGTTCGTTTGTACAGTTCCCTACAGCTGATTGAGTGATCATATAAATTTTCAAATTACCAAAATTTTAGGGTCATACCTTTTGAGTTTGCCTATTTTTATTTTATTTTATGTTTTTTTTTCCCCAAAAGTAGAGTACATTGTCTATTATAGAAAAATAAATCGACTATTGTACAGATTAATATTTAGGACAAGTGGGTGAATTTTAATTTTACAATCAGTTTGTAAAGTAGTGTTGTGACTGGGATTTAACAATACATGTATTTTAACAATAACTAAACAATTAAAGATAACACCAATTAACAATGAGTAAGTAATGTAATGAAGTAATGTGTTATGCGGGGTCCACTGGTCTCACCCTTTTTAGCCTACGTTGCCGAGTTAGTTCTTCTAATGGTAATGTGTTCACACCATCGTTCGAATGCTGGGAAAGTTTGGTTTGGTATTTTCTGCTTAAATTGATTATTTCCTCATCTACTGTCGCAATTCGTAGGCCTCGATAAAGGTCCGTGTTGGTGAATTACCATTGAGCTTTTGTGGTGGTGCGAATAATTTTATATTTGATTTTATATTTGATTTTTTTGCAACTCCCCATATTTCAGCTCCATATGTCCAAATTGGTTTAATAAGTGTCTTATAGATTAGGAGCTTGTTTTCAAATGAAATGTTTGAATTTGGTTTGAGAAGCCAGTGCAGTTGTCTTACTTTCATTTTGATTTGGTCACGCTTTTTTTGTATATGGTGTTTCCAGTTTAGTTTACTGTCAATATATAATCCTAAGTACTTGGGTTCTTTTTGAATGGTTACGTCGTCTCCGTCAATATTTATATGGATTGGTGTGAATCTAGTCTTAGTAGTGTATATAACTTGTACTGTTTTTTTTTTTTTTTTTTTTTTTTTATCGACTTAGTAGGTACGCAATGACCACACACTGATTTCACATGGGGCAGGCCCAGGTGGCATCAAAATTCACCCAGTCACATAGACTGGGCTCAGCTGGTCTTAATTGCTAATATCTTTGGTGATCATGAGATACCAAAGCTAATGTCTACATACTAAATATTTGGCTACAGGCAAAAACATCATCAGCCATTAACATAATCAGCATGCAAGATTAAACTAAAGCTAATATAAAATTTAGAATTCAATACCTACAATAACATAGACTATTTAAACAAGGAGGAAAAATTCAGGTTACCAGTATAGAAAATGAGTTATGCATTAATTCAATGATGCCAACAATTTAGTTTTTATAACATAAGAAGAGGTGGGAGGAGCAGCACACGCAAAGTTGGTATTAAGAGATTTGCATAAGACATAGAATGGATCATGTTGCATATAAGAAGCTCTACAAAAGGGAAGAGTAAAAGGAGAATAGTTTTTAGTTGGACGTGCTGGTACACTAAAGTTAATCATTTTAAGTAAGAAAGGTGAGTTAATACTACCATGTTTATTATAAACCGCCACTTTCTAAGCCAGTCAAGTGTTTTATTAAAGTCTGCTTGCAACATGGATGTTGCAGTATTTATGTTTTTATGAGCACTTAGGAGTATTGTGTCATCGGCGAAACTTGCAATGATCGACGAATTGTGAGTGGGATCTGGTATGTCTGCTGTGTATAGGGTATATAATAAAAGTCCTAGCACACTTCCCTGTGGAACTCCTGAATTTATTTCTCTAAGGGTTGAGTATTCTTCAGAGTATTTAACTAAGAAGTATCTAACTGTGATATATGATGTTAATAGATGTGCTATGTTTTGAGCGAATATATTGTTGAGTTTCCATTTGAGTCCTTTATGCCAAACCTTGTCTAAAGCTTTTTCCACGTCCAAGAAGAGTCCAATACAAAATTTATTATCCTCAATGTCATTTAGAATTTTGTGCGTAACTCTGTTCACTTGTTGTATCGTTGAGTGACTTCTTCGGAAGCCACATTGGTGATTTGGAATGATGTGCCTGCGATCTAGTAGTGGCAATAGTCTACTTCTTAATATCTTTTCGAAGATTTTTGAGATTACAGGGAGTAGACTGATTGGTCTATAAGACTCTGCTTTTGATGCGTCTTTGCCTGGTTTCGGGATGGCAATAATCTCAGCTACTTTTCAGACTCTCGGAAAATAGTTTAGTCTGAACATAGCGTTAAAGATGTTTCTAAGATATTCTAAAGCTTTTACAGGTATTTCTCTTAGGAGTTTCCCATTTATTTTGTCATATATAGGGGACCTTTTTTCTTTTATGTCATTATTAATGCATTTTCTTATTTCTCCTATGGTGGTCTTTTCATGTTTTATATGTTCTGAACCTCTGCTAATATCTGTGTTCAGCTGTGGATCATCTGAGTTGGTGGCGACTTCTGTAAAAACCCTTTCGAAGTAGTCAGCTAATATTTTAGCTTTGTCGAGGTTCGTCTTTACCCATAACCAGTTTTCCATTTTTAGAGGAGTCTGATGATTACTTTTATTTGTCCATCCTTTAGTAGCTTTCCATAAGGAGTAGTCCGTTTGACTCGTTGGTTTTATGCTCTTGAGATATGATGTTAATTGTTTGTTTTTTAATACCTGAATCATTTGTTTAACCTCTTTAGTTGCCTTGTTTTACTGTCTTTTTGTGTCAGGAGATCTTGTGGTTGACCAGGTTTTCCGTAGTTTACATTTTTTATTTAATAGTCGTCGTAGTTGAGGTTGTAGAATGTCGAATTTTGCTGCTTCTTTTTTGGTGTCGATTTTATGACTGCTTTCATAATGGTGTCATTCAGGAATACTATCGCTGACTCTATGTCCTCATATGATTTAAGAGGGATGTCGGTCATTAAATTAATGTCAATGTATTCCTTATAAGTATGCCAGTCAGTTCTGTTGTTGTACAGAAGTCTGTTTGCATGTCTAGGCGTGACGTGCGAGTCATATATTAATTCTATGGGGTTGTGGTCTGACGAGAGTTCGAATCGTGATAAGATTTTGCATTTCCGAATGTCCAGGTTCTTTGTTATGAAAAAATCTATCAAGTCAGGTGTTTTATTAATGTCTGTTGGCCAATATGTTGGTTCGCCTGTACTCAAGTGTTTAGAGTTTGTGAACTGTATAGCGCTGAGGAGATTTTTGCCTTTTTTGTTCGTTAGCCTCGATCATCACATGGTGTGTTTCGCGTTGTAATCACCGGCTGCAATGAAGCGTTGTTCAAGAGAGTTGAGGAAATTCTTATATTCTTTGTCTGTAATATTATGCTTTGGTGGGCTATATACAGCAGATATTGTGAGTGGTCCTACGAGATCATTAATTTGAATGTTCGTCGATTGTATGTAGTTATGCTGATATGGCTCAAGCTCATCGTGCTTTATGCTCTGCTTAATAATTATGGCTGTTCCACCGTGCGCTGTACCATCGGGGTGGTTTGTGGTATACACTTTGTACCCTCTAACTTTTATGAAGTGTTTTTTTGTGCATTGTGTCTCCGAGATTAAGGCTATGTCAATGCTGTTGTCATGAAGAAGTATTTGTATTTCGTCAATATGGTTTTTCAGTCCGTTTGCATTCCAAGTTATGATCCTTAATTTGGTTTCCATTTTGTTTGTCCATTTTCGATATGAGAATTGTTATGACGTTTATCATATTTGTGACTTGTTGAAACAATTGTTTCATCAGGTCTTTCATCTCAGTAATATCAGTTTATATGTCAATGCGTCTACTTATGTATTCATTGGTTGGATTCGTGAGTTGTTCCTTCTTATTCTTTTCGCCATTATTGTTGTCATTCTTATCATTAGCTACTTGAGCGTACGATAAACCGGTCTTAATTTTGTTTAAGTTTTGAATTTCGATTGGAGCTATTGCTACTGTCTCAGCCGGAACTTGGTGGCTAGTTTCTCTAAGGGATGGAAATCTTTTTATTTTCAGTGCCTTGTATATCTCACAACCTTTGTAGTTTGCAGTGTGTGCAGCACTGCACAATGCACATTTTATTTAACCGTTGGCTTCAATTTTGCAGTCGATTGTTTTGTGTTTGCCGGCGCATTTGACGCAGATCGGGTCTCTGGTGCAGATATTTCTCGTGTGGCCGTATTTTTGACAATTTGAGCATTGCGATATTATGCGTTTATGGTGTGGGGGCTCGAAAATGATTTTCGTGCAGAGCAGTGTGGTTATGTTATAAATATCTTTGTTGTTTTTATTGTTTTTCAATTCAATGAAGAATAATGGAAGCAGTTTGTTCGTGACTTTTTGTTGTGCATTATGGATGTTTATGACTTCATGCCCTAGGTCCAGAAGTTCATTTTTTATTTCGTTAATGTCAGTGGCGTGGTTCATATTCCTGAGCACTACTTTAAATCCACGATCTTCCTTCGGTTTGAACGTGTAGTATTTCGTTCTGTGCTCTTGCAGCATCTTAATAAGTGTGGAGTAACTGTTACAATCTTTTGTTTGTATTCGGACCTCATTATTCTGCAGCGTTTTTAATATGTAATTATGTTTAATTATATTTTTTAGAGCATTGCTAAGAACGCTAATTTGTTCGACGTCTTGAACATATATTGGTGGTGGCTTAACTGACTTGATATTTTTTTGTGCTGGCAAATTTGTTGCATCGGAAACACTATCCGCACCACTGTTCACTTCAATGGTATCGTCTTGAGAGAGGAGAGCGAACCTGTTGGTTGTGATTAGTGTGCTTAGCCAGTATTGTTGCAGTATTGTTTGCGTTCCGCTACATTGTTTATTTCTCTTGTTTTTGCTTGTGTTGTTTTGTTCACCACTGTTATTGGGAGATTGTTGCTCCTATTTCTCTTTAGGCTGGACTCTTGAGTGTTGGCGTTGTTTATGTTTTGTGTCTCGTAGTGCTTACTTGATGTTGTTGTTGTTGTAATTACTGCGGATATAGAGGAGACAGATGATACAGCTGATCGTGTTGCCATGGTGGTTGTTATAGTTGTTGTTGCCCTTGTTGTGAACACTCCAACAGAAGCCAGAGCGAGCGTTGTTGTAGTAGTTGATGTAGTTGTTGTTGGTGGAAAAGAGGAAAGCGGCTTCGTTGGTGAAGCACATTGTGCACTCCACGGCAGAGGCTGCATTTTACCTGTGGCCATAGAGCTCTTGATAGTTAGTTGTGAGGTAGAGTGAGAGGTTGCGTTTGTTTGTATTGGTGATACGTTTTCACTTTGTGGGTGTGAAATTGTTTGCTGTATTGCGGGAGAGTATGAACGCTCTTTCTCTAATAAAGCGGGAAGTGAATCTTGGTTAGATTCTCTGTTGTTGTTGTTGATGATTCAGTTGTTTGAACTGTTGGATGATGATATAAGGTATGCGTTTTTATTTTTTGTGCTAAAAGCTGTTTGAACGTGGGGTACGCTCATGTTGTTTTTTGCTGGCTGATTTTGATTTTGCATGCTGCGCGCAGTCGGGGGACTGCGTTCAACAGGCAATCCTTTCTCAGTTTGTGTGCAAATTCGCGATACAAAGAAGCTAAGAGGTTGCACCTATGCCTGAACTGCCTTCGCAGAGGCTATCGCTTGCAACAGTGTAGATCAAGCCATTGCAAGCGGTGCCTATCGAAGCACAATACGCTCCTTCACATTGATGCTAGTCCAACAGATCGCCCCAACCAGGCCGCAACGACTAGCCTATGTCAAACTGAATCTTCGTCTGCTCTGACCAACCACACCACCTCACTCTTCGCTTAAAGCCTCTAATAGTAAACAGTTTAATTACGTGTGGCTCGCCACTGTTATAATATATACATTAAGAATCCGCGTCGTTATATTACATCTCGTTTTGCAAATCAATTGCAATTGAAAACACATCGTTCAAGCATCTCCATAGCATGTATTGGAGAAGCAGGCTGCTCCTGTGACAATTCGGTAAATATTTTCGCACAATCTCGGGATGCTGACTACACAACTTCATTCGCTGCAATCGTAACGCACACTATAACCGACTATCAGCCGCACTTCGACTTGAATCTAACAGAATGGAATATTCCAAAAAACATCACCCTCGCTGATCCAAATTTCTTCAAACCTAAAAGAATCGATTTGCTACTTGGCGCTAGCCTTATCTCTGTTGGACGAATTCGAATTGGTGATCACTTGACACCTTACAAAAAGCAAGGTTTGGCTGGGTTTTAACTGGTCCCATCTCGACTATAGAAAGGAAGCATTCTCTATTGGCACTTTCTTCTGAAGACTCTAATTTGACACGAGACACCGACAGTGTGTTTGAAATTATCAGTCGTTTTTGGGAGATTGACAGTTGCTGTAGCTCACTGTCTTCCACTTTTAATGGTGACGTACTCTGTGAATAATTGTTCCAACAAGGTTACACTCGTCTCAATTCTGGGCAATTTTCCATTCACTTAGCTGCCACAACTAGGTTTGATACACTGGGAGATTCATACGGTTGTGCTTTGCGGCGATTTAAAACTCTTGAAATTAAACTGGCCAAAAACACGTCGTTGAAATCTCAATACGCAGCATTCTTGAAAGAGTTCATTGATTTGGGTCATATTTCTCCGGCAACCAATACACTGGTGAAACCTAATTACTTTTTGCCACGCCACTGCATACAAAAATTAGACAGCACATCAACCAAATTACTTGTTGGTTTTGACGGTTCTGCCAAATCCTCCTCAGGATCATAATTAAATGAATTATTATTGATAGTTCCATCGATACAACCAAAAATCTTCACAACCGTCCTATACTTCCAGTTCTTCAAAGTGACATTATGCGTCGACATCTGCATCGGTGCGGACATGGACATGTATCGGTGCGTACGTATAACACATCCTGATGAGAACCTGCAATGCATCCTGTGGTGCGACAACCCTAACAAACAACATCAAAACATACAACTTGAACACTTTGACCTACGGAACTAGGCCAGCCGCATTTTTGCCAATTCGGTTCCCGATTGCAGCTAAAGTCATTCGGAGGGATTTCTACGTCGACGATCGCATTTCTGGAGGTAACACCATCGAAGAGGTCTCTCAAATTCGGCATCAAGTGAAAAAGCTGTTGCGCAGGGGACATTTCCCAACAAGAAAGTGGTGCTCTAACGAAACAGCATCTCTAAAAGGAAAATCTGAAGCGGATCGTGAGGGTCTCATCAAATTTCACGACGGAAGCGATATAGCCAAAGCTCTTGGTGTGGCTTGGGGCCCCAGCTCGGATAACCTACTGTTCAGTTTCGCGCAAATACTGCTGGAAAGCTCAACCACCAAAAGGACAATTCTATCCACAATCGCTGAATTCTATGACCCTCTAGGACTTATAGCTCCCATCATAATTTAACTGAAAATATTTATTCAAGCGCTTTGAAAGGAAAGGATCAACTGGGATGAAATTTTATCCCTGTCTATGCACTCATCATGGCTATAGCTAACATCAAGGCTCTCAAACGGTAGCAGCCTTACATTCCCGCGTTTTATCCTGTTTCCACCTTTAAAATCCAAGCGCTTGTGTTTATGTGAGGTCAGAAATCAACAAAACCGTGTCGTCACACATACTCTGTTCAAAATCCAGAGTAGCACCCTTAAAAACACTATCAATTCCTCGGTTAGAGCTGTGCGCTGAACTTCTGCTGGCAGAAATCATCGTCAACATCGCTCAAAACGTTCCATTCGAATACACTTTCCATTGTTGGTTCGATTCAATAATAGTGCTTCCATGGATTCGCGAATCACTTTCAGACTATAACACATTTGTTTCCAACAAGGTTGCCCAAATTCAAGAACGAATAATGGGCATGACGTGGCATCACGTGTCGTCTGAGTTGAATTCGGCAGACATCCTATCTAGGATGTTCCCCTCTCGAGTCGCTGAAATCCAACCACTGATGTGAAGGGCCACCCTTTCTGCGTTCCAGCGGATCTCATTGGCCCATGATTATGCCAACTTATGAGGAATCCCCGGAACTATGAAAAGGGACGTTCGTTTCGTCGAAACATTTGGATATTTCTTTCAAATGCAATTTTCAAAATTCGTTTGGAAAGCTGCAGCGAGTCCTGAGCTAACATTCACCGATTCATGCAATTCAGCCACAAGGATCTTCCTCACCGCAAAGGAGATCACACTATGGATGATATCAAAAGCGGGACATATTTACTAATCAGATGTATTCAGCAGGTACACTTCTATGATGAATACAAGACGCTAAGCGCCAAGGGTCAAATCTCATCAAAAAGCAAGCTTAAATGGCTTCACTCAATTCTCGACTCGAAAGGGGTAATTCGCGTCGGAGGAGGGCTTCAAAATCAGTTGTATTTCGATGCCATACATCCCTAACCACCACCAAGTCACCGATGCTATCTTTATATTATTCCATCGGAAATTTCTTCACTCCGGACCGCAGAGTCTTCTCGCCACTTTGTGACAAAATTTTTGCCCATCGTGAGGAGCAAAACTGTTGCAAACGTCATAAGCAAATGTTTACGCTGTTTTCGGTTGAAGCCAACTATTTTTGAAAATATCATGGCTCCATTGCCGCCTGATCGCGTTCAACCAACTCGATCGTTTTGGACTACTGGAGTTGACTTCTGTGGACCCCTTTTTTACAAAGCTGAAGTCAGGAACAGACCTCTGATTAAATGCTATATAGCAGTATTCGTATATTTTACCACCAAAGTTACACACCTGGAAATAGTGGAGAAATTATCCACATATTCATTCATTGCTGCGATGAGGAAATTCATCAGCCTAAGAGGTAGACCAAACGCAATTTGGTCGGACACCGCGACTAATTTTGTAGACTCTAAAAATTAATTAGACGAACTGAATCAGTTATTTCTGAGTGACCCACACATGGGCCGACTTTAAACTAAATGTTCAGCAATCAGTCTGTATTGGCGTTCCATACCCACACGTTCTACGCACTATGATGGTCTATGGGAAGCGGTTGAAAAGGCAGCCAAATTTCATTTTTATCGAGTCGTTGGGAAATCCATTTTAACCTCCCATTAAACTACACTATTGTTTGTGAAACTTCTGCCATATTAAATTCAAGACCTAGTTGTATGTTAATTTAGTTCTCTGCGATTTACGCTTTAAATTACGATCCTACACAGTTATTCCTATAATAGCAAGTGTGGAAATATATTTTTTAGCTCTTCATTTCGTCCTTTGGATTTTTTAAATTATTATTAATTGATTCTGTGTAAACTGTTTTTGGATTTTTTGCATACACAGTAATAATTCTCTTAAATATTTGGCGTGCTTTTGTGTGTGTTGTGTGCTAAGCTGTGAGAGTTTAACGATCTTACTCTTTTTTTAAATCTGTGTAATTTGGCTTGGCATTTTCGCATACACAGTTATAATTTTTTTAAACATCTGGAGTACATGCTGTTGTTTTTGCATTACTCAATTGTTGTGTACTACGCTGTGGGTTTTTAACGGTATTCTAAACATCCTTTTCCGCTCTTTTATTTTTACTCTTTGGTTTTCACTCTGTTTCGTTCTAACTGTTACTAAATATAATAATGTACTTCTGCGTAGCGAAGTGCTCTTCCAAGCCAATCACTGCAAAGTGCCGTGTGGTTGGGTGTTGGCTATGTGATAACATAGCCTACGTAACCTGCTCTAAAGTGAATGGCGGAATCGTCGATATTAGTGAGCTAATATCGGCCTACGGTGGTCCTGTCCGAACTGTCGGTCTGATGAGACTGATTTTCGTAAATATACTACGCTTTTATGATCAGCTTACAACGAAAAACTTTATAAGCTTGAATAAGAAATTCCAAGCTTATGACAAGCCTTTAAGAGATCTAAAATCCATCGATTTGTCGCCCAAGCGAAAACGGCACTCACTTCGTGGGCATCTTTGAATCAAACAAACCCTTCTACTCCTAACATACCTATACCCACACCTAATGTTACTACACCCATGGTGCAGTTTGGAGTACCGGTGCCTAGTCCAGCAGATGGTAACTAAATTTCGTATGCATCTGTCGTGCAGCACAAGCCGGATGACATTGCGTCTAGTCTTCAAGTCTCGACAGGCCCTAAAATGCTTGTCGCTGTACCGTCAATTTTGTCTAGGCTGGGCGAGGACACTAAGAAAGCTAACGTAAAGCATTATATCTCTTCCAACCTGCCTTCGGTCACTAGCATAAATATTGACAAAATCAAATTTAAAAGATCTATTTCATCATTATAGTTTTCTCTACCCGCTGAGTTTTTTAACCAATTGTTAGGTTCTACTTTTTGGCCTGCTGGTTGTGTTGTGCACAAATTTTTTTTTTATTTTTTTTTTATTTCCCATATGTCGTGTACATATGTCTTTATTTTTTATTAAGACTATTAGTACATGGTTTAAAAGTTATTTCAGGGTTGTAACTAATTTATGTGAGCAGATCACAAAAGTTTTTTACTTTTTGTAAGGATGTAGGGGAAAAAATCAAAATAGTAACAAAAATAATATACATTTAAATTAAATTAATACAATTATAGAGCAAAATATAGTAAAGTAAACATGAATGTAATAAAAATATAAAATACAAAAATAAACACATTAAACAAAAACAAAGAAAAAAAAAGTGGTATTGAGATATATATATATATGGCCTTGTCCTGCGTCTGCATTGTAGTTCCTGTATTGGTAGTAGGTTAACACCAACATTTGGGTGTTGGGTAAGCTTGGTGTGGTAGATACGACTTATTTTTGTAATCTCCTCTGTTACTGTTGGAATATTAAGATCACGATGCAGATCATTGTTAGTTATATACCACCCAGCCTTGGTGATCATGCGAATTATTTTTGATTGTTGTCTTTGTATTATGTCTGTATTTGATTTTTTGGCCGTTCCCCAGATTTGTGCTCTGTACGTCCAGATTGGTCTTATAATGGCTTTGTAGATCAGTATTTTGTTTTCTAATGTTAACTTTGATTTGAGCAGCCAATATAATTGACTAATCCTCAGCTTGATTTGATCCCGTTTTTTAAGTATATGGTATTTCCAGTTGAGTTTGTTGTCAATATATAATCCTAGGTATTTGACTACATTTTCAATTTTTACGTCAGCTCCGTCAATCGTTATACGAGGTGGTGTGAATTTAGTTTTAGTTGTATATATAACATGTACTGTTTTGGTATTATTTACTTTTATTTGCCACTTTTCAAACCACCTTAGGGTAGTATCCAGATGCTGTTGTAGTTTGGATGTTGCTATGTTTACTTGTCTATGTGCGCTAAGTATTATAGTGTCATCAGCAAATGTGGCTATCATTGAAGCGTCGTCATTTGGTGATGGTATGTCCGCTGTAAAGATAGTGTATAATAACGGTCCTAGTACACTTCCTTGTGGTACGCCTGTTTTGATTTTTCTTAATGTGGAATATTCATCTGAGTACTTAACGAAAAAATGTCTTTCTGTGATATAGTGTACTAATATCTGTAGTACGTTATGCGGGAATATATTGCGCAATTTTCTGATTAGTCCTTTGTGCCAAACTTTGTCGAATGCCTTTTCTACATCTAGAAAAACTCCTATACAGAACTTTTTGTTGTCAAGATCGTTTAAAATTTTATGAGTCACACGATGGATTTGTTGTATGGTCGAGTGTTTTCGTCGAAAGCCAAATTGGTGGTCAGGTATTATATGTTTGCGTTCTATAATAGGTAACAGTCGCTTGCACAGGAGCTTCTCGAATATTCTTGACAGCACTGGAAGTAAGCTAATTGGTCTATATAATGCTGGATTATATACGTCTTTACCACGTTTTGGAATTGCAATGACTTCAGCCACTTTCCATACTTTAGGAAAGTAATTTAGTCTAATTATCGCGTTGAAAATATTACGTATGTATACCACTGCTTGAAGTGGTAGCTCCCTTAAAAGTTTTCCGTCAATTTTGTCATACCCGGGTGCTTTTTTGGGCTTTATGTCGTGCTGTATACATTTGAGTATTTCATTTGTGCATATTTTTTTTAGGCGAGTTGGCTGGGGAGTGACTGTCGAGTTTATATGACAGTCATCTTCGTTGATAGTTTCATCAGCAAATATTTTTTCATAATAATTCGCTAGAACTGTCGCCTTGTCTAGGTTCGTTACTGCCCATCCATTTACAGTTACATCCATTGTCCATTTTTATAGGTGCCTGGTGTATTGTTTTATTTGTCAGTTTTTTTTGTAGCTTTCCACATGGAGTAGTCGGTAAAGCTTGTCGGAGTTAGCCTCTGTAAATACTTCGTGATTTCATAATTTTTCTGATTTTGGAGATATTTTTAATTTCTTTAGTTGCCTTGTTATATTTATTTTTCGCATCGGGGGATCTGCAAATGGTCCATGCTTTTTTCAGTTTTCGTTTTGTGCATATCAATTTGCGAAGCGTAGGGGGTGTGTATCGCTTTGCATGGTGTATTATCTTGTCCGGAGTTGCTTGCAATACTGCCTTCTCAATGGTATCGTTTAGTTGGACTATAGCTGATTCTACGTTGTCGGGTGATCTCAGTGGAATGCTTGTATTTAAGTTTGTGTTAATGTAGTCTCGATAGGTATCCCAGTCAGTTTTGTTGTTGTGCCATAGTTTGGACTTGGTTGTGTTCACTTCAGTTGAATTAAGTTCGAGTAGTATAGGTGTATGGTCTGACGATAGTTCCAGTCTTGATGTTATGACACATTTATTTAAGTCTATGTCTTTGAGTATATAAAAGTCAATGAGGTCTGGCTTTTTATTTTTGTCTGTTGGCCAATACGTGGGTTCGCCAGTACTAAGATGTTTAGCTTTTGCTAACAGCAGTGCACCCTGTAGGTTTTTACCTTTCTTGTTTGATATTCTGGAGCCCCAGTCTGTATGCTTCGCATTGTAGTCACCTGCAGCTATAAAACGGTGTCCGAGAGTTTTTAAGAAGTCAAGGTATTGCGGCTGCGAGATATTGTGCTTTGGTGGGCTGTACACGGCTGTTATTCTTAGTGGTCCGGATGAGTCCAAGATTTGTATGCTTGTCGACTGGATATAGGTTTCTTGGAATGGAAGCAGTACGTTATGTTTAATGTTTTGTTTAATAATGATAGCAGTCCCACCGTGTCCTGTACCGTCGGGATGGCATGTGTGGTACATCTTGTATCCACTTATGTTCATGTGCTGGCTACTTGTATAGTGTGTTTCCGATATCAAAGCAATGTCAATGTAGTTGTTGTGTAGGAGAAGCTGTAATTCATTTAGGTGATTTTTAATCCGTTTGCATTCCAAGTTAAAATTTTTATTTTAGTGTCCATTCTTGTTGTCGAGCTTTGTCAATAGTACTGTTATGATGTTCATCATATTACTCATTTGTTGCGCTAGTTGTTTTATTATATCTTTTATTTCCGCTAAATCTTTTGAAAATCTGATGGTCATCTTTTTTATCGTCTTTCTCTTTTAGTGAGGGAAATCTTTTAATTTTTAGATGTTTGTATACGTCACATCCCTTATAGTTGGCTGTGTGTGAGCCGCCACAAAGAGCGCATTTAATTTGATCTGCACTTATTAGTTTGCAGTCAATAGTTTTGTGCTTGCCAGCGCATTTCACGCAGATCGGGTCTTTGGTGCAGAAATTTCGTGTATGACCATATTTTTGGCAGTTTGAGCACTGAGCTACCGTGCGTTTGTGGTGTGGTGGCTCAAATATGACTTTGGTACATAGGAGTGTTGTAATATTAAAGATTTCTCTATTATTTGCTTTGGCTTTTAGTTCAATGAAAAATAGCGGCAGTGGTTTCTTTGTCAGTTTTTGTTGTACGTTGTGTATATTAATAACGTCGTGGCCTAGTTCCGATAGCTCGTTCTTAAGTTCGTCAAGGTCAGTGGCGTAGTGCATATTCCTAAGTACTGTTTTGAATCCCCGCTCCTCTTTCGGCTTAAAGGTGTAGTATTTAGTTTTGTTTTCCCTGAGCATCTTAACCACCGCCGAGTAGTTCGACGAGTCATTTGTCTGTACGCATACTTCGTTGTTTTTAAGTGTTTTTAAAATGTAGTTTTGTTGTATTATGTTTTTCAGAGCTTTGTTTAGTACGTTAATTTGTTCTACGTCCTGTACGTATATTGGTGGTGGCTTGTGAATTTTAGTAGGTGGTCGAGGTTGATTTGGCGCATTAGAATTTGCTTCTGTACCACTGCCGTCTTCAGCAGTTTCGTCTGGTGAGAGGAGTTCAAACCTGTTATTAGTGTTAGGCGCGCTCAGCCAGTACTTTTGCAGTGTTGTTTGTGTTGTCGTTTGTGTTTGAGTTTTTTTCCTACTTTTTTTACTATTGCTATTTTGTTCGAAAGTGTTGTTGGGAGAGAGCTTACTACGGTTGCGTTTTATTTTTGACTCTTGTGGGTTTTGATTGGTTGAAGTTTGTACTTGCGTGTTTGATGACTTTTCTCTGATCAATGTTGTTGCCGAAGAGAGGGAGCAAATTGGCATTGTAGCTGAGAAAAATGACGTGGTGGTTGTTGTAATTAGTGAGTTAGCAGCTGATGTCTGCGTTGTGGTTGTTGTTGTTGTTATTGGTTGGAACGAGGAGAGTGGCGTCGTTGGTGAAGCGCATTGTGCACTCCACGGCAGAGGCTGCATATTACCTGCTACCATGGAACAGCTGACAGTTAGTTGAGTGGTAGAGCGAGAGGCTGCTTTTGTTGGGATTGATGATCCGTTATTGTTTTCTCTTTGTGAGTGTATAGCTGTTTGTTGTATTGCGGGAGAGCAAGAACGCGCTCTCTCGAAATTAACGGGAAGTGAGGCTTGGTGTGAGTCACTGATGTTGATGCTGTTGTTTGAACCGCTTGTATTCGTTGTTGTTACTTATGCGGACAGCTGTTTGAGCGTGGGGTACGCTCATGCTGTTCCTTGATGGATGATTTTGTTTTTGCGTGCTGCCCGCAGTCGGGGGACTGCGTTCGACCGGCATTTTGAGATAAGAACAATTGATTATCTTGTCTCTTGATTTAGTTGTTGTTCCAACTCTCACTCCCTCTATACAAAATCTAATTAGTCATTTTCAGAATGTCAGAGGCCTAAACTCTAAATTAATAAACTTTTTTTAAATAGTTTTTCTTTCTATTCTGACATTATTTTATTCGTCGAAATTTGGCTCCGGACGCACCATATATGTTCAAACCATATAGTTTCACCACTTATAGAAAATATCGTGTTGGACGCATTGGTGGCGGAGTATTCATCTCTGTCAAGGCATCGAATTCCTCAGATACAGTGTCTATTAACAATACTGACGACATTGAGTTCATTTGTGTAAAAGTGTCCCTTACTAATTCACATATATTTTTAACTTGCATCTATATTGCAACTACATCCGATGAATCGGTTTAAAATGCCAAATTTATTGCGATTAAAGAAGTCATTTCATTGGTCAAAGATTCCGATAAAGTCCTAATTATGGGAGACATCAACCTACCTTATATTACTTGGTCTGCTTCCGATAATTGCAACTCAGTTATTTCATCAACGAGTTTGCGAATTATTGGATCTTTCCTTTCAGCAAGTCAACTATGTAACAAATAGTAAAAACCGAATTCTAGATCTGATCTTTACCGACAGTATTGATGATGTCTCCTTGTTCAGAAATCATCCTCTTTCCACTCTTGAGGATGTATATCACCCCATTATGGAATTGAATCGCCAAACTAATAACGTCTCTTATTCCCAGCCTACATCAAAGCGTGTATTCTGCTTCAAAAATACTGACTACGTTAAACTCAACCGTCTGCTTATTAAAACTGACTGGTCCTATTCTTGCGCAGGTATTCCTGCGAAAATATCGAACTAGCAACATAGTTTTTATAAAACTATTCAAAAATATGTCAAACTTTGTATTCCTAGAGTTAAACTTAAATGTAAAACCCAGACACAACCGTGGTTTTCTCGCGATCTTATTAAAATAAAAAACTTATAAAGTAGACTATTTAAAAAAATTCAAAAGATCAGGCTCTTCTGTTGATTATGATACCTACGCAATATCTCGTTATAATTTTGAACACCTTAATAATCTTGTTACCTGTGTCAAAGAGGACACGAAACGCGATCCAATTTAATTCTTCAATTTCATTAATATTAAGCCTAAACCTTATCCAACTACGTAAGTTGGCCAGTCGTAGAACTACTCTTGGTGTGATGTTTCTACATAATTTAAATGTTGGTAGTATCTATTCTCCTTTTTTGTTTGGTAGCATAAACTTTAACGTTCCTTCTCGGGTTACTAGAGGTTATATGCCAATTTCTATTGTTTTTCGGTAGGTATTTGACTACATTTTCAATTATTACGTCAGCTCCGTCAATCGTTATACGAGGTGGTGTGAATTTAGTTTTAGTTGTATATATAAAATGTACTGATTTGGTATTGTTTACTTTTATTTTACACTTTTCAAACCACGTTAGGCTAGTATCCAGATGCTGTTGCAGTTTGGATGTTGCTGTGTTTACTTGTCTATGTGCGCTAAGTATTATAGTGTCATCAGCAAATGTGGCTATCATTGAGGCGTCGTTATTTGCTGATGGCATGTCCGCTGTAAAGATACTGTATAATAGGCGTCCCAGTACACTTCCTTGCGGCACGCCTGTTTTGATTTTTCTTAATGTGGAATATTCATCTGAGTATGTCTTTCTGTGATATAGTGTACTAATATCTGTAGTACGTTATGCTGGAATATATTGCGCAATTTTCTAATTAGTCATTTGTGCCAAACTTGGTCGAATGCCTTGTCTACATCTAGAAAAACTCCAATGCAGAATTTTTTGTAGTCAAGATCGTTTAATTTTATGGGACACACGATGGATATGTTGTATGTTTGAGTGTTTTCGTCGAAAGCCAAATTGGTGGTCAGGTTTTAAATGTTTGCGTTCTATGATAGGTGACAGTCGCTGGCACAGGAACTTCTCGAATATTTTTGACAGCACTGGAAGTAAGCTAATTGGTCTATATGATGCTGGATTATATACGTCCTTACCAGGTTTTTGCAATAACTTCAGCCACTCTCCATACTTTAGGAAAGTAATTTAGTCTAATAATCGCGATGAAAATATTATGTATGTATACCACTGCAAAACTTAAAAGTTTTCCGTCAATTTTGTCATATCCGGGTGCTTTTTTGGGCTTTATGTCGTGCTTCATACATTTGAATATCTCATTTGGGCATGTTTTTTAAGTCGAGTTGGCTGGGGAGTGTCTGTCGAGGTTATATGACAGTTATCTTCGTTGAGTGTTTCATCAGCAAATTATTTTTCATAATAATTCGCTAGCACCGTCGCCTTGTCTAGGTTCGTTACTACCCACGATCCATTGTCCATTTTTATAGGTGCCTGGTGTATTGTTTTATTTGTCAGTGTTTGTGTACTTTCCACAGGGAGTAGTCGGTACAGCTTGTCGGAGTTAGCCTCTGTAAATACTTCGTGATTTCATATTTTTTCTGATTTTTGAAGATATTTTTTAATTGCTTTAGTTGCCTTGTTATATTTTTTTTGGCATGGGGGGACCTGCAAATGGTCCATGCTTTTTTGAATTTTAGATTTGTACATTGGTGGACTATAGCTACTTTGTCGGGTGATCTCAATGGAATTCTTGTAATTAAGTTTGTGTTAATGTAGTCACTATAGGTATCCCAGTCGGTTTTGTTGTTGTACAATAGTTTAGAATGGATCGTGTTAACTTCAATTGAATTAAGTTCTAGAAGTATAGGTGCATGGTCTGTAACTGGGTGAATTTGGATTCCACTTGGGCTTGCCCCATTTGAGTTAGCAGTACCATCGCAAGAGACGATTGTGTGGTTCGAGTTGCCATCATATTTAGTGTTCATACTTTTGTCATTCCAACTCCGATCAGCGTATAATCAAGACTATGTAAAATTATTTCACGTGGCCTTTTATTTTTTGTTTTTATAATCTGGCCAAAGTTGGGGTAAAATAGCTCCTCCTTGGAACAGGCGCTATTTAATAGTTCAACATTTTGGGAAACCAAGCTAATTCATTCCAATGAAGTGTAACCATAACTGGGCAGAATTAATGAATAACATTCATAAAAATGATTCTTCAAATTTTAGACCAGATATTATTGCACGAGTGTTCCCATCCTACTCCAATTCCATTAGCTCCTTCTACCACTATCCCCTCTACTATTTCTTCATTTGTCGCTTTGAACTTTCCATCCACTAATTGTTCATCTTGCTCTACTCCCTGTCCTACTACTGTAACTTCTGCTCCATTTTCTACTAAAATCTCTAGCTCGGACTCTACTTTGCCTACCCCTAAGAGTTCTTCGCAGTCTAACACTGCCTCTACCCAATTACCATGTACTTTAATGGTGCTGCATCCTCGCAAACATATTTTTATTTCCAGGTTGGATAAGGAGACAATCTGGAACGATGTTGCACGCTATATATCATCAAAAGCATGCAACCTTTCGAATATTAATATTCATAAGTTTAATTTTTCTAGCCCTAGAGAAGGCTCTTATTTCACGTTTTCAGTTTCTATGGATATATTTTCTGTAATTTGTGACGCTAAATTCTGCCCTTGCCATATGAGTTTATTCCTAGGAAAAAATCTAGGGCTTTGTAGGTTACCTTACCAGTCACTGCTTCAGCTTCATTTTCTGCTTCTTTCAAAGCTCCAAAACTTTAACTTTAACTCTAAGTAAAAGTTAATATTAATAAAGATCCTACAAATTTTTTTTCATTCATCAAATTCAAAAACAACTCAGAGTTATTTCCAACTGGTATGGAGTTTAATGGAGTTGCAAGTAGCTCTGATGATGTGATTGAGTACCTTTTTGCTCAATTTTTCCAGGGCAGTTAGAATTATAAAATTGATGAATTTAATCACTTCAATTTACAGTTTATTGACGGCAGTATTGTTTAGCGATATCTAAAATTGGTTAAACCCTTTCTCCTGGTCCGGATAATATTCCTAGTTTTATCTTAAAAAGCTGTGCTGACAACTTATATATTCCCTTTGTACCTTATTTAATTTATCCTTTATTACCTCGTCTATGGCAAGTGGTTGGAGAAAATTCTATATAATTTCCATATTCAAAAAGGGTAGTAAGTCTTTTATATTTAACTACAGAGGTATTGCCAAGCTGTGTGCAATTCCCAAGATGTTTGAGCAGATCATCACTGATCATCTACAGTTCTATATTCGCCCATTGTTGAATATATCTCAGCATGGTTTTGTAAAGAACCGTTCAACGGTAACCAGTCTGTTGGCATTTTCTTCTTTTGTCAATCACAACTTATCGGAAAGTTGCCAAACTGATCTTATCTACACCAACTTCAGTAAAGCTTTCTATACTATATCGCACGCTTTGCTTATAACCAAACTAAAACCTTATGGTTTTCCTTCTCCATTGGTCCGATGACTGGCATTTTCCCTTGATCATAGCACTCAAAGGGTACTTTTTAAGTCCTCACTATCTACTTTTTTAAAGGTAACCTCAGGTGTTCATCAAGGCAGTAATTTGGGGCCTTTGCTTTTCAACATCTTTATTAATGATCTACCTGCCTACATATGGGTGTCCTTGGCTATATTAAACGCTGGTCTAAGGAATTTGATATTTATGGTAGTATTAGTATGTAGTAGTAGTAGTAGTATGTACCAGCACGTCCAACTAGACACTATTCCCCTATTAGTCTTCCCTTTTGTAGAACTTCTTATTTACAACGTGATCCATTCTATGTTTTTTCCAAATCTTATAATACCCACTTTGCATGTTCTGCTCCTTCCACCTCTTCTTATGTTATGAAGACTAAATTGTTGGCGTAAGTTGTGCATTAATTCAAAGTAATTCAAATTAATGCACAACTTACTTTCTAAACTTGTAAACTGCATTTATTCTCCTTGTTTGAATCGTCTTTGTCATTGTAGGTATTGAATTCTAAATTGAATCTTATCTTGTATGCTGATTATATTAGTGGCTGAAGATGCTTTTATCTGTAGACAAATATTTAGTACGTAGACATTAGCTTTGGTATCGGATGATCACCAAAGAAATTACCAATTAAGACCAGCTGAGCCCAGTTTATGTGACTGTGTTAATTTTGATTCCACTTGTGCCTGCCCCATGCGAGATCAGTCAATGAAAAAAAAAATTTTTTTAAAAAAGGGAATGGAAACAGTGCTTTGATAAAGCTAAAAACTTTCAATTAACAAAACAAACTAGGAAATATTTACGACCATATGAGTATTAAATTTGCAAACAATTTAGATTGCTAGTCATTTGGTCTACCAATTCCGACACATTTTCTATATACTCGTCCTGAAGATACATTCGATCCATTAGAGGAAAAAAGACTTTTTAAACAAATGTATGCAATTGCAAATGTAGAACAAAATAATATAATTAATCGTGTTATTCGCGAAGTGCAATTTCATAATACTGGTTCAAAAGTCTTCTTAAACTGCACATGCGGTAAAACATTTATTCAAACAGCATTATACATGGAATATATGCGTTGAATCTTTTTTGCATTGCAACGGCCCTTAGTGGTATTGCTTCAACACTTTTAATAGGTGATAGAACATTGCACACTACTTTCAAATAGCCAATTCCAATATGAGATACTTCAACTTCTAATATTACACCAAAGAGTTTGTACGGTTGATACATCAATTCAGTACATTTAGTAATTATTGATGAAATATAATTGTGCCCAATAAATGTACTTAAAGTCATCGATTAATTTTTAAGGTGAGTCATCCTTTTAGCCAAATACACCATATTGTTGTAAGAATATTCTTTTTAGTGGTGATTTTAGACAAATTTTAAGTGCTGTCCCACACGGGACACGATCTTCTGTAAATGAAAATTGCATTCTTAGTTGGAATGAGTTTAATTTATTTCACCAAGTTTTCTTAACAGATGAAGTAGAATTTGTTAAATTTCTAAATAAACTCGGTAAGGGTAAGCTAGTAAACTATCCAGAGTTTTGTGAATACATCATTGAATTGCCACCACAAACATTGGCAGTTTTGGTGATTTAATTTGTGACATCTATGGTAATATTCGTGAGAATATATTGCCAGAAAATTTTCTGAAATTTTAACATTTTCTGGAACAATTCTTCCATTTAAATTTCAACCAACAAAATTTCCAATTATACCAGCATTTGCTATGACGATTAACAAGTCGTAGGGGGAAACATTTGAAAAAATAAGAATCCTTTTGAGAAGACCAGTATTTGTGTATTTAAAGTTGTATGTAGCTGCGAGTAGAGTTCGTTCATTTGACGGAATAAAATTTTATATTTCAAATGGAAATGATTAAGGAACTTTACTCAATGACAACAGAGCGTTTACAAAGAATATTGTGTATAAAGAAATTTTACTTAGAACTTGAAGTGATTAGTTAAAATGTTCTGTTTAAAATATTTTTTTGGAACGAAATTTCTTTACGCAGCTTATGGTAGGTGTGAAATGACAGGAAATTCAAAAACCGTAACAACGTTGTTGTTGTATTTTGTAGTATTTTTTGCTGCTATTTGGTTCTGCTCTTCTGTTGTGCTCATGCAGAGAGCGCAAAACCAAACAGCAGCAACAACCACAACGGCAACATCAACAAGACAACTGACCGCAAATTCAAGCTTTGGCGTTTGCGAGGAGAGAGAGCGAGCGAATTTAATTGAAGTATGTTGTTTATATGTGTATCCTACTCGATGCCAATATCGCATATCATTTGGCATGCATGTCATTGAGGCTTGGCGCTTATATATAAATATACACATTATGTGCCTCAATTATGAATTATAATATGCTTGGAGAAGTGAAACTGCTCATATATATGGCAAATTTTTTAATCTTGTTCGATTCGCACAGGCTTTTATATAAATTATAAATTATAATATAATAGCTAATCTAAGGGAAGGTGAGCTATAAGTTTGCATTTTCGAACATATTATTACTTGGTCAGCAAGGTAAGCGAGGTAGTCGAGGTGACCACGTTTGGTTGCGAAACATATTTGGTTTCGATGGAGTGATATTTTACATGCGGGTCATAGCGTCATCGCATTATCTTTCTTCGTGTAGCATTTGAGCTTGGTGCCGAAGTTGTGCAAGGAAAACGAAGTCGTTTGCTGTAAAAACAATAACAAGTACTTTTTGCTGAGAGCACAATCTTTTGATTGAAGCAGAGAAGCAATAATAATATTTTGTCAAAACAACAACAACGAGTGCATGTGTTGGCACTGGGAGAGAAGTCGTTTTAGCGAAGCATAAACACTAAAACCAAGACGGCCGTTAAATAACAATAACAATGAGGAAGACAACAGCAAGAGGAAGAGGCACGCGTTGTTGTTATTTATATATATTTATAAACATATTTATTCATTCATATGGGCGAATCTATCAAAAAATCCAGTAAAAATGTTTTAACACCTACTGTCTATTAAAATCTATTAAAGTCAATTTATTCATTTGAAAGAGTGTACAAAATTTCGCGGAGAGTGTTCAGAATAGGGTGGTAAAAGAAATAACCAATAATCCTAACGAAGAATTTGATGGTGTAGATATCATATTTATTGGAGATTTGCGGCAGCTACCACCGGTACAAGAAACACCAATATGTAAGTATATTGGAACACACATAAGTTGGACCCTATGTTAAATTTTATCAACTCAATCAAGTGAAGAGACAGGCTAATGCTGCATTTTCTAATTTACTAACTAAAGTGGGCAATGATGAACCATATGAGAAACAAGAATTCGAGTTGATAAAATCAAGGTTTTTTTAAAATGCCCATACTCAAAAACTCTGCCCTGGATTCAACTATTTTTTAAAAATTAGCATGTAAACAACAATTACGTTCTACAATAATTCGAAGACAAAATTATCTCTATAGTCAATTACAGTCTCTAAAAATCATTAGCAAACCGCTAATTTTAAAGTAAAGATACATAAAAAGTCAGTTATACCATACGAAATTATTTTTAGAAAAGGGATGTTTTATCTCATCACAACAAATTTATATATATAAGGTGGCTTATGTAATGGTACGACAGGAAAATGAGTGCATTTAGATTTTCCATCCATCTATAAATTTTCTGATAATTTAAAATCCTTTTTTTTTTATATTTAATTTTTCTGTTATTATTAGAACAACTTCTATTAAACTGTATATACAAAAATTAACAAAAAAATTTAAATTAGGAAGTGGGGATGTAGTATTGTGTGGATATAAAAATATTAAAAGGATCTATTACGGAAGTCGCCAGGTGCGAATTCTTCTCAGCCATCTCGTCGCCCTAATTCTTCCCATTCTGCGTCGTTTTAGAAGGCTCTTTGCCAGATTATTTGGATGATTTTTCAACGTCTCCATATATTTTTTGGCCTGACGATGTGACGCATTGTCGTGGCCTGCAGTACTCTCACCTTTGTGATGTTTGACCTCGCTGCTATGCCATACACCTGCAAACCATATCGCCAAGCAAGAGGTTTTGTAAATGTTCACCTTATTTTCCAAGGACAACTTATTCCTGCTAGTTAAAAGCCAATGCAATTTACCAATCCTCTGTCTTAAGGATTTCTTGATACTTGACATATGCGCCTTGAAAGTTAGCCGAATATCCAAATACACACCCAGGTATTTGTAACCTGAATGGTGTTCAAGCAGCTGGTTTCCAATGAAAACTCCCGGACAGAAATGCGGCCGTAAGACGTACGTCACATTGACACATTTGTTTTTGTTAATGCAAATGTTCCAATGTCGTGTCCAGTTTTCAAAAATATGCAGGTATTGCTGCAGTGAGTCCGTGGCTTCGTAAATGCACTTGTTTCTGACGAGGATGGCCGTATCGTCTGCAAACGTGGCAATGATCAGATTCAGAGGATCCTTCAGTGGTATTTCTGACCCTGTGGGCATGTCGTGCGTGAACAGGGTATAGAGTGTAGGCCTCAAAACGCTACCCTGGGGGACACCTGCGCAAATAGCCTTGATGCTAGACTCCACACCATCCAGTACCACTGAGAAGGTCCTATTCTCAAGGTAGCTGCGCACGATTAACCATAGTTGAGGCGGCAAGAGATTCTTGAGCTTACTGAGCAGCCCGTCGTGCCAAACTCGGTCGAAAGCCTGCTTTATGTCAAGATACGCTGCCACCACGTACTCCTTAGCCTCAAATCCTTCGATAATAAAGTTTACCACCCTATTCAGCTGCTCTGGAGTTCCGTGGGACTTACGAAAGCCAATTGAAAGGAAGGAAATATTTGCTCTACTTCTTTTAAGTGTATTGTGTGTATCACTTAAAATATTTTTGCATAATTTTTTTTCTTTCTTTCTTCCTTTCTTTTCTGGCCACCTGGTATTTTAATTTCCTTCATATAAAATGGCAAACGTCGTTTTGCCCACTCTTGTATATGATGCGTTGAAAAGTATACTCTGAGAGTACGAGAGTATTCATATAGCAGTTATCTACGTCGCCATCTGAATCAGAAGTGACAGGTGAATGTTTCCAAAAGATGCAACAAAAAAAGCTCGACAAGCGCAAAATGAAAAAACTTATAGATTTCGCAAAAGAGGTAAGTCGGAAGCAGTTAAGTCCTCTCAAAGTTTAAAAGACCAAAGAGTGAGAATTAACGGAAATCAAAAACGCAATGAACAAATAATTGCAAAAAGGCCAGATCCAGGAAACTTTAATGAACTACTATAGAATCGGAGAACTCTACCAGTGCCTTATTATAACTTCTCTCGACTTATACCTTATTATAACTTTTTCTCACTGCAGTTTATGCGCAGTTTAAAAAAGACTTTTTAGACAACACTTTTGGAATTGCATGTAGTGTATGCGATAGGTTGTGGTACAAGAAAATCTTAAACGCATTCCGTCCAACTGCTGCACTATATTTATTAATGAGTTTCCTAACATCGATATAAATAAGGTGAAAGTTTGCACCACTTTTCACTCTTCTTTAAAGAGGGATAAAATTCCAACCTATTTGACCACAAATGGATTTAATTATCCGACCACACAATTTGCCTGAGCTGGATTTGTTCACTGAACGTTTAGTATTACCCCGACTACCACTCATGCAAATCAGAAGGCTTCGTCATAGTCAGGGTCAATATGAGATTTTAAGGCAAATTGTGAACGGCGTCGGTAAATAATATGGTTACTTGTCTTCCAAGAGTAGTTGACTATGATTATTGCATTAATGTCCATATAAAGCGCAAAAGATACACAAGTCAAGACAGTCTTCACGCTCAACAACAACCGCTGTTATGGAACGCAGAAAATTTTTTAAGAATAGCTCCAGCAGAGCATGAAGATCCAATAAGATCTTTTTTATGATCACTGCAAGGAACTGGCTTCTCCTTCAATTTATATCGGCGAGTTTTGTGTTTTTAAAGAAGGACTAATTGTTACACCATACATAGCCTCTAGTGAGCTACGAAGAGCTGAGAGAAGTGGTGTGACTCCACAGCACTTGTTATATATGGCCATGAACATTTTACGAATTCATACTCGTGATGCGTTGACTACTGCTTTCAAATATAGTGGAAAGAATTCAAACTTTACTAGCCCAAGTAGAATCATCGGATTTTGTAAATGTCTTGAAACAAATTTAGCATTCCTCCGTTCAATACCAAATTCCACCTATTATTGGTCGCAACGAAAACGGGATCTCTTTGCTTTAATTCGTCTGCTCGGCAAGCCAACACTTTTTTTGACTATGAAAGCAATTAAAACTGGTTAGCCAAAATTTTAGATGCTTTTATATAAGCTACTCAATCATGGATCAGAAATAAGTTGTGAAGAGTTCGAAAATATGCATTTCAACCATAAAGCAACACTTATCAATAAAGAGTCGGTCACCTGCGCTATTCATTTCAATAAACTGATACAAGTTATCTTAGGCATACTTCAGACCACAAAACCTGGCCCTTTTGGTAAGCATTTCGTCAAGCATTATTTTAAACGAATTGAGTTTCAACACCGCGGTAGAATGCACATATACTGCTTTGGTCAAATGAGGCTCCAATTCAAGCTTTAACTGAAGACAGATTAGCAACTGGAGCATTGATTGACCAACTACTGTCAGTGCCTCCACTTAATGCATCTGGATTTGAAAAACTGGAGAAACACAAACATACTTTTACGTGTTTTAAAAAGAAAAATTCCAGTCTTTGTCGCTTCGAGGCACCATTCATGCCATGATTGTCAACAACAATTCTTCAACCGATGCTAACAACTGACCAACGACGACAAACTTATTTAATAATTTATAAATAAATTAGGAATGCACTAGAAACTAATGGTTATCCGGATATAGACCATTTTTTACGGGTCAATGAAATAAACTCTAATGATATATACCTCGATATTGGCGAGGAGTATTCTTGTGAATCGTATATATTTGAATATGTAAATAAACCAAATAGAGGTATAAGTAATCTTCAGCGCATAATAATAGATACGATGGAAGAGAATCCGAAATTTGATTTCATAGAGATAGCGAGGAAGCTTAGCGTCGACATGTTTAACTGCGTCGGGCTCACGAGCTGGTTGGTTACTTCTTAGACAAGACATGTCAAGAACCTCGGTAAAAATTACTTATATTCCAACTGTGTGGCCTGTTGAGCAAGATCGTATCAGAAAATCAACTAAAACATTACAAGAAAAAAATATCTAACCTGATTCACGTGATATTTTTCTTGAAAACTGTTTTGACATATATCAAAAGATACAACAAGAATTAAATATATCACCTTAGCCAAAGCTGTTGCTTTTCATACTATATCGAAAGCAAATAAGTGGATCCGACGACACTAACCACGAATAATACGTTACCGTTACTATGACAGGTCAGCTGATCCAAATGAGCACAAAGAAGGAACTACAGTCTATACTGCACTTAAATTCATTATTGGAAAAACAAAGCCTTTTTTTTTTACATTGGCATAGTAGGTACGCAATGACCACACACTGATCTCACATGGGGCAGGCCCAAGTGGCATCAAAATTCACCCAGTCACATAGACTGGGCTCAGCTGGTGTTGATTGCTAAGTTCTTTGGTGAACATGCGATACCAAAGCTAATGTCTACTTACTAAATATTTGGCTACAGATAAAAACATCATCAGCCTCTAATAAACATGCAATATTAAACTAAATCTAAGACTTAATTTAGAATTCAATACCTAGAATGATATAGACAATTCAAACAAAAATTTAGATTACAAGTTTAGAAAGTAAGTTATGCATTAATTCAATGAAGCCAATAATGTAGAGGTGGAAATTTCAGAGTTTAGAACATCACGACGAAGCACAGTCTCAACGAAAACAATAATGACAGAACAGATAGAAAAACTTCTAAGATAAAATGAAGAAAGTTTACACTTTAGCCTAGCCCTCTAATACTTTGAAAGTGTAGTGGAAGAAGCAGAAGATGAAGCTGAAGCAGTTACTGGTAAGGTTACCTGCAAAAGCCTAGTTTTTTTCCTAGGAATAAAGTCATGGACCACCATATATGCAGGCCAGAAATTAGCGCCACAAATGACAGAAAATACTTCCAGAGCCTTCTATAGGGCTAGAACAATTAAACTTATGAATATTAATATTCGAAAGGTTGCATGCTTTTGATGATATATAGCATGCAACGTCGTTCCAGATTGTCTCCTTATCCAACCTGGATATAAAAACATGTTTGCAAGGATGCAGCACCTTCAAAGTACATGGTAATTGGGTAGAGGCAGTGTTAGACTGCGAAGAACTCTTAGGGGGAGGCAAAGTACAGTCAGAGCTAGAGATTTTAGTAGAAAATGGAGCAGAAGTTATAGTAGTAGGACAGGGAATAGAGAAGATAAACAAGTAGTGGAAGGAAAGTTGAAAGCAACAGATGAAGAAATAGAAGAGGGGGTAATGGTAGGAGGAGCTACTGGATTTGGTCCTGGATGGGAGGATTTGGTCCGGGATGGGAGGATTTGGTAGATATAGAAGAAAGTATAGAAGAATAAGAGGGTAAAAGTTGGGAAGAAGGAGAAAAAGTTGGAGAAGTTGAAGCTGAAGTCATGGTATTAGGACATGGAATAGAGGATGACGAATAA
>JAWNKX010000777.1:0-2500 GCA_035041755.1 Cacoxenus indagator
TTCAGCGCCTCGAAAGCGTTTACGTCCGCGACTTGCAAAACCGCTGCTACGTTATGTGCTAGAAGCATCCTTAGACTGTACCATGTCAATAATAAGATAAGTGGAAGAAAAGGTGGGAGGAGAAGTGGGTATTAAGAGATTTGCATCAGACATAGAATGGATCATGTTGCAAATAAGAAGTTCTACATAAGTTCTACCAACTGCGTCGTTTGATAGTTTGAGTGCGTTGATCGTTACATGCTTCCTAGTGCCAGCTGTCATATATGGCGTATGCGTGCTGCCAGAACTCTCGACTGTGTCACGCCTTTTGAGTGACGCAGCTTTTCTTAAGTCTTTATTTACTTATTTATTCCCTCCCCAACTCTTTTGATTTCATGCTGTTCGCTTTAAACGTTTTGTTCAGTTAAGCCTGATAAATACGCTATATCGACTTTCATCCTGCACTGCTGCTTTTTTGCTCTTGTTGTGCCACTCTAGCTGAAACCCGGCCGTTGCGCCAGGCAAAATTCCTCCCACCTCTTCTTATGTTATAAAAACTAAATTGTTGGCATCATTGAATTAATGCATAACTTATTTCTATACTTGTAACCTAAATTTTTCGTCCTTGTTTAAATAGATATGTTATTGTAGGTATTGAATTCTAAATTTAATATTAGCTTTAGTTTAATCTTGCATGCTGATTATTTTAATGGCTGATGATGTTTTTATCTGTAGCCAAATATTTAGTACGTAGACATTAGCTTTGGTATCGCATGATCACCAAAGATATTAGCAATTAAGACCAGCTGAGCCCAGTCTATGTGACTGGGTGAATTTTGATGCCACCTGGGCCTGCCCCATGTGAGATCAGTGTGTGGTCATTGCGTAACTGCTAAGTCAATCTAAGAAAACAAAAAACAAAAAATAGACAGTCAGTCACTTGCTATATAACTCTTCTACTATGTCCTTTGGTTAAGCAGTCTCTGTAGCAATTTATTTTTCTAGCGTTTAGAAAACGCAGTATAGCCTCTACCACACCAGTTAGGAAGCGTTTGCATGATGGCATATTATAGCCTCAACGAGTATGTACCATGGTGCATTTACTTCAGAGTCAACGTTCTACGCTCTGCCAATGTGAATTTCAATATTTTATGACAATTTCTACTTAAATGTTCACAAAATACAGTAGACTCGCGCTAATTTGAACACCAAAAAACCCAGGCTGTGTAAGCTAACGAGATTTTCTTAAAACTCGGATTGTTCACAGCTTAATCAGCGCAGCGTGATTAGCACTGACTTAGTGCATGTGGGGGCAGTAAACTGAACGACTTCGTATGCCTTCGTGCGCGCTCCGTTGACAATGTTGGATTGTATGTGAACGTTGCGTTGTTCAATTATTGCTATTGTTATTACGTTACGATATTTGATAGTATGCGAGCGTTACGCAACGCAAAACAAACGATATTGTACATAAAAATATAGCTGAATGAGCCATAAAATAGTTCGTAAATTAACACCGTTTTAATCTTTAATGTGCCTTCGTAGAATGGAGTTCTGTTTCAAGAATTTTTATTTTCAAAGAACATCGTTCACTGGGTTCGTTCGATCTTTTGCCATAATTTTTTTTTGTCACTGGCAACTGTTGTCGTACTAGTACTAACTAAGCTCGTCATAGCAACAGATTTAACTCAGTTTGGCTGCGACCAGCGAGATTCGCCCACACGTGACACACCGATATGACGATTAGATACATTTGAGAACATGGGCAAATAGCATTGCCACCGTTTTTGTCACATTTTATGCTGAACGCGTACTTTATTGTCGAATCGATCGCCGCACAAGCAGCCAAATGGCAGCACGAAACGACTTTATTATGCTCAGTGACTTGATAAGCACTTTTTATTGTTTTATATTTATTACTTTGTAGCGCCAAATTAAAGCGAATAGCAGTAGACCGCCCAAAACGTCCAAGCCAAGACCTATACGGCACAGTATGGTGAGATACAGTCCGTTTCGGTTTGGCCAGAGCAGCTTCTTTTCAGATTGTTTCACTAAATTTTAATCTATCAACAGCAAAGCAAACTTTGAATGGTCAACGCCGACGATGACAGCAGCGACTTTGGCTAACAAAATGCGACTCGAGACTATAAATTCTATTGAATACATAAAAATACAATATACACAATCGCCGTGAATAGATGCAGAGCAGTGTAGAGCAGAGTGGTGCAGAGAAGATGGGTTACAATTTATTAGCGCCTTATAATTTGAATTGCCAATTCGGTCATAATTTGTCCATAAACCTTAATTAACGGCGCAAGTTAACAAACCCAGAGACGTCAAAATAAAACAAACACCTTTGCCAAATGAGTCTGTGGCCAGCAACTGTGACTACTGTGACCGGGGCAAAGACTGACGCAGGCTTGATAGTGGTGGTGGACCATAGTATGACGACGACAAAATTTCAGTCATGCTAACGCAATGCTTAACTGTTAGGTGATTGAATGTCATCAACGTCATCATC
>JAWNKX010000777.1:7500-30127 GCA_035041755.1 Cacoxenus indagator
TTCAAGCGTACACAGTGAGAAATACGCGTAATACGTAATGGATACGAGGTAAGTCTGCTTCTCTAAGACGGTACTTACAAGGTCGATCTACTAACGACAGACATTTATGGCAGCCAAAAGTAAATGCAGCTAAGGACAGCTACATGCTATATCATGGCAAGTGGTATATTTTTGGGACTATGAGCTATTCTATGAAGTTTTCAGTGGCATTAAAGATACCCACTTTACATAGAATATACTTACCATCTATGAGCAATTAACATCTCACATTCACCCAACACATTCCTATGCTTCTTCGAAGTTCAACGTGGATTTTGGGTTTTTATCTTCAAAAATGCGAATACACAGCTGAAAGGAAGAAATGCGTCTGAAATTGAAATCTTCGCTGTGTACGTACTCGTAAGTGCCAACCTCGTAAATACGCGCCACCTGTGCGCAAAAATCAAACCCAAAGAGCAGTGTCGGTGCGGCTCGAACCAGTTTCCTAGCACGACGAATGCGTGTGACGAGAACATCGTACATTCAGACAAGCCGACAAGCCGACAAGCAGACAGACATTAAGACAGAATGACAGAATGACAAACAAACCAAACCGTACGAACAAGCAAACTGACTGGACCAATGGACCAAAAGCCCGTTAAGCTGAACAAAAGACTGGCTGGCTGAATGGCTCGCTGGCTCGCTCGCTCGCTGGCTGGCTGGCCAAAGGCAAAACGTGGTAAGAAACGTCAACGTTGCAACATGTGGAGCAATGCTTTGAAACATCCGCCGCTAACGTTGTCGTGGGGTCGTTTCACATGGGGAGCGATGTTGCGATGTTGCGATGTTGCGATGTTGCGATGTTGCGATGTTGCGATGTTTTCCGTTGGGATGTTGTCGTGGCATGATGATGGGAGATAGGGGTCGCTTAGGGCCGAGACGATATCGAAATTGTTGGTAGTACGATTGCATTAACTGCACGCATGCGTAAAGTGCGCGCGTAAGCAATCAAAGATCAACTTGCTCCAGAAGGATATGCCATGACGGGGCATGATGGGGAGGGATGCTTGGCAGTGGGAATGAGTGGTGACTGAGGCACAGTGCAACACACAGTGCATAGTAGGGTGAAGAGTAAATAGCGGCAATGCAATACAACATGGAAAACAGCGCAACACAAAACAAGTCATAAAAGCTGCAACAACAAAAAAAAAAAAAAATACATTTAAAAAAAATCGGCGTGTGACCACCTGGCGTTGTGAGCCAATCAGAATCGAGCAAAACAAATTAATTCTCTCGACTTTGTTTTTGCTGCGTCTGCGCCAAGCAACAGCATCAGCAACAGCAACAGCAACAGCAACAGCAACAGCGACAACCACATCGGCATCATCATCTGACGGCCGCACTTATTTATGAAAGCTGCAGCTCAATTTCAATTCAGTGCCTCTTGCCTAGACTCGACACGCCATGCCACATCACGCCACGACTCGTCTCACTCATCTGGCCACGGCGTGCCACAAACTCAGTTCGTGTTCTGTCTATTTTAAATACAGAGCATCTCAGCTCGGTTCATAGTTGCAATTACCAGTACCAGTACCAGTACCAGTCCCAGTACCAGTACGAGTACAACACGCCCGGCTGGCCGGCCACACTTATTATTTCCAAAGTGATTTAGTGTAAATGATTGCGGCTGCAGCGGCATGGGCAACCGGCTGTTGCAAAAGTTGCTGCTGCTCCTCATACTCATCATTGGGCGGGCAGCAGCATCGCCTGTCGTTGATGGGAACAAAAACGCATTCCCCTCGTTGGCTTCTTTCCCCTTTCTTCTTCACCCTTTTTCTAGTTTCATATCACTTGCAACCTCACAGGTTCCTTTTGAGTTGCTGTTCTCGTACTTCTTGTTGTCTATTTTTTGCTCTGGTTTTTATTACTATGAGGTATTCTTAATAGTTAAGGTTTTTTTTTCGTTGTTGTTGTTCTTGTTGTTGTTGTCATTGTTAGCGCGTAAATGCATCGCAATTGCATTTAAAATTTATGTCTTCAAATTGCCAACCACAAATATGAAGATATGAATTCTTTATACGAGTTGATCCTGAATTAAATTTAGCGCAATCCAAAATGCTATTCTACAACGTACTGCTCTTAATGTCTTCCACATACACCATTCAATAAACAATTGTAAATTCAGGTTGGTTAAGAAATGTGCACATCCTTACTAATTCTTACTAAATGTGAAAGTAACTCTGTCTGTCTATCTGTCTGTTATCTTTTCACGCCTAAACAGCTGAACCAAGTTTTATCAATTTTCGTACAGAGATAGATGGAACCTTGCTAAAGAACATAGTTGACTTTTGTCGCGAAAACATAGATTATGTGGGAGGTGAAAACATGTGACATGAAAAACCAAAAACGTGGTTTATAAAAATTTATTAAATTAAGTTATAATTTTAAATATTTACCTCTCATGCATTAAACTATTTACTTAAATTTTGACACATAGATATGCTCTCTTCACGACAAAACCATGGAACAGCTTGTTCATTTACTTAATTAGTGTGGAGATTGGTGAAAATTTCGAGAAAAAAACAGGCTACTCGCACTACCAATTCTATGCAGGTAGTTGTTATATAAAACCCTCCCCATTGACCTTTTGCATGCACAGCAAAAACTAACTTGATTGGACATAGAAGAAGTGGCTATTAAATAATGAGAACGACGCTGTATTATATTTCAAAGATATCCACTTATTATCGCCTTCAATATGCACACCTCCTCTATCACTACAACGCTCCATTGTTCCATTGTTCGAAAGTCCTCTTCTAACAGCTCCCCGAGGACGCGTCCCGCTTTCTTTTTCGCAGATTCAAGGGACTTAAATCTTGTTCCTTTTAATGTCGATTTTATCTAAGGAAACAGATATATATATATATATATAATTTGCCATACGGATTCTCTATCAATGCCTACTGTTTTAGAAATCGCACGAATACTTAACCGACGGTCACATGGCATCAAATTTTTTTGATATTATGTTTTCGACCTGTAAAGTGAACGGGCTTGATCCTTAGTCTCGTTACTTAAAAACGACACCTGGTTTTTTTATGTACGGATAAGTCTGACAGTACTTATGTACTTATGTAACACTCCATTTCCTCTGTATCTTCTGTTTATAGCTATATATATTTTTTATTTAGCAGTCTACTATGCAGTCGGAGAGTGACATAGTCGTTAGCTTGGCGTAAGCGCACTAAGTCTACCGTCTAAGTGTACCTGTGTGTAGTACACTTTTCAGAAAAAAACTGCCATCATCAAGAACTGTTAGCGTTAGGCTTTTAATCACCTAATCTAACAGACAAACCATTCGATTAACGTCACCAACACAAGCCTCTGATATAGTGTAAGATGGAGTAGCTTTTTGAGGGCGCTATGTTCCCCGGAGAATTGAATAAGGAAGCAAAAAACAAAGAAACTAGAGAATAACTGACTCTTCGAATCCACATTTGTTACCGTTTGTTATCTGTCACTAAATTTTTGTGACTATGATCTATATCAGTGTATGCATCGATACAGCTTGTGTGCTATCTACTATATATATAATACGAGTATATTTACATCTATCTATAGTATCTACTACATGTTTTACCTGGCGTTGTCGGCTTGCCACAAAGCAGCGAAGCATAGTGAGCGACCGAAAAATTTTGTGCGTAGTTTTTTGTATGTCTCGCCCCAAACTCAGTGACCAAGATATACAAAGGAACGTATACTCTTTGAACGAAGAGCGCGTAGTTAACACAACAATAACAGCAACAACAAAAGAAAATTCAAAAAGCCAGCCAAACGTAATCAACGAAAAAACGTACGAACCTTTTTTATGCTTGGTCTTGCAATGGTTTTGTAAGAACTTAATCCCAAAGAAAAACATTTTTCCTTTAGGAAATACCTTTAGGTATATATGCCAGTGTCTTCTATAGCGCAAATGTGTTATTTAAAGAAAAAAATTATTCAAATCGGTTCAGTGTATTTTGCGCAAAAACGTTGCATACAACCCGCATATAATCAACTTTATATAATAATATAGATATTACAGCTGCCTATACGCAACTACCTGTGCACTTTTCGCCACCATCTCATCAATTTTAATTTTAGTTAGTTCTCTACTTGCCATATCTCAGATGCAGTTTGATCAACTTATGTCCTCAATATAACATATATCAGATTGAAGATGTGTAGCTTAGCAGCTAATATCAACGAAGGCGCATAGGAAAACACATATAGCAATGCAAAAGATTTAGATGAAGAAACACGTTTGAGAACTAGAATTCTACAGCATCATTAAAATAAGCTTGATTTATGGTTGCACTCAGCGGCGGCGGTGGCGGTGGCAGTGGCAGTGGCAGTGGCAGTGGCAGTGGCATTCGGAGTCGTAGTCACAGCAGCTTCTGCGCAATCCACACATTGCCGTCAGTATTTTCCCAGCGGTGACGGTTGTGGTGATGATGCTGGCGCTGCTGGCAAATGTGGAAACAACAACAACAATAGAGAAGCAAAGCCTGACAGCACAAATCAAAGCGCAATAGGTTGACTGCATTTGACTTGCCGGTAATTAGACGTGCATACCAGGCTGCAACATCAACAACAACAACCCCCCACCAATTTCAGCCACCACCATCACAGTGTAGTTTGCATTTTGCGGCGGGGGCTAAGCTCGGCGATCGGTTAATAGTAGTCAGCGATCCCTGATTAGTAGTTAGTGTATCATATAGTGGACGCTGGTCGAGCGTGTTCGGCGTGTTAGTGGCAACAGCAGCGCAACCACAGCACCTTGATTGAGTGTTTCGGCTCGAGTAACTCAACTCAACTCAGCTCAACTCAAGTCCAGTCCAGTCCAGTCCAGTCCAGTCAACTCGCACTGATTCAAGCTGCACTGAATTACATTTGATGCGAGGTGCACCTGTTTTTGTGCGACTATGAACGCTGGCAGATAAGTCGTAAAAAAGTACACACGAGGAGTACATGAAAAAATTTAGAACAACGATCAGCGGCGTGTCATGTTCAACGTTCGCGTGGCGATCGGTTAAATTGGCGCGGCTTTTTGAGAGGGAGGTTCTGTGGCACCTTACCCTGGTTATTATTGAGTGATGCTCGACTTTGAAACGCGGACGTTGGACGTGAGCACACACAGCGCGAAATAAATGATTTCTATCATAATCAATGTTGGCAGTTGCCAGTTGCCAGTTGCCAGTTGGCAGTTGGCAGTTGGCAGTTGGCAGTGCTCGTTGCTGAGTACATATACTCTTATTAAAGATTATGCTGCAGCTGATGCTGCCTCTGCTGCTGCTGCGTTGACTACGTCTACGAAACACAAGTTCTGCTTTAGTTGAGTACGACGGACGGCAGCAATTTTCTCAGATGATCGACGTTGTCTCGCTCTTGGCCGATGTGCGGTTCATTCGCCATGTTCATGTGATCGTCGTCCTACTTGGGCGATGGACAATCAAAGCTAACACTTGGCTCAGACACAAATCCCATCCCCATCCCATACTTGGCCTTTTGAAGACAAGTCAGGCTTTGCGTTTGCGCGTGCGCTTGTGTTCGCAACACATTTGGACTGTGCTGAGCGCCAGTTGTTGTAGGAGTTTGCTTGCATCCACTGCACGCAACTTCATTGACGGCAGGTGCATTTAAGTTGCCAAACAGCTTCTGCGAGAGTTGTGGTTCTTAGTGTAGAACAGCTAGTGCTGTTCGTCATTGGCTGATCTGTTATCGATAAAGTTGCTGCATACTCGACATTTTTCACATACTCCTGGAACACTGATTAGTTGTATTCGCATCCTGTCTGTGCTTTCAGTTGCTCCAACTCTATCTAATCTCATCATCTATGTAGGTAAATGTCAGGTGGTTTGTTTGTGTACAATTTCAGTCTTCGATATTCTTTCTTTCTTATTCTACCATCTAACACAGCATGCATACACAAATTAACATGCATCTACGAATGTAGTAACTGTATACTCAACGCAACATAATTCACGTTTTATTAACAATGAGTTTTCAGGCATTTGTTAATGTGATTGTTAAAAGCGCCAACTGCGAAGATAAGTAAGAGAACGCTGCATACCCACCCGTACCTCGTATATGCAAATGAGACGCGCCCAGTGCCAGACCCAGACTCGAGAACAGCTTCTTTGAACAGCTCTAAAATTAAATGCTCGTGTGATTGATGCGCTCGTGCGTTCGTCGTGTATGGCGCTGTTGCAGAGCCGATGTTTGTTAGAACATTTCAATTCTGTTGCTTCGCTCGAGCGAATCGCATAAGCATGTGTATTGTGTAGCGCCAGCTTAAAGCATCGTTCAGTCAATTAATCAATCAATCAATAAGTGCATTTGTCAGTCATTATACTCTGATTGATTACAATGATTGCGCAACAATTTAACCATCAACATAATTACATTCGTGTTGGCGGCTCATTTGGATTGGCGCTGTGAGTTTATCATATCAAGTCGCCTGCAAAATTATCATATCAAAACCATTTCGATTTGCCAATAGACTCGCAATGTGCATTAGTAAGTGTATCTGAAAGCAACTCGCTTAGCGTTAGCACCTGTTGAAAGTTGTGAAGAAAGTGTATAGCGTTTATGCATCTTCTTTCTCTTCTTGGTGTGTGGCTCAGCTATCGGCACTCGGTTCATTTCAGTTCACTGAAGTCCAGTTCAGTTGGGTCGCTTCATCACTTTGGCCAAGTCACAACGCGCACATGTTGCAATTAGCATCTAAAGGCGGCTTTCAACTTTCAACGGCAACGTTGTGTCTTGTTGCATTGTTAAGAGACCAACTAAGGCAGACAGACAGACAGACAGACAGCAACAGCTCCCTTTCTTTTTCACATACATGCACACATGCACAAAAACTCTCGGTTGATGTATCGGTTGACGTACTGGTATCTGTAGATGACTCGATTTTTGTTGTTGATTTTTATAGCCGAAATATGTTAATCTCAAGACATTTCGATTCTTGTCGCACGCTGTGTTCTGTGTATCTTTTTCGTTGCCACAATTTTTATTTTATTTTATTTGATTTCATTTTATTTTGTTGTTGTCAGTTCTTATTTTTCCTTCTTCTTCTTCTTCGTTGTCTGTTTGCTGCATTTCAATTAAGTTTTCAACTTTCGTTGACCGCATGTCGTCGTTTTTACCTGGCCCATCGCCCAAATCATGTCCCCCTTTGGTTGGGTTCCCCCAAACGATCCGTTACATTAGTCGGATTTGTCGTTTGCTTTGTATTTTTGGGTGCGTGTGGCCTCATTCACATTAACATATGCATATGCATACAAGTAGAAAACTTTTACACATATGCGTGTATGTATGTATGTATGTATGTAAGTACCTTTGTAACGTAGCATCTCAATCTGTTGGCGTGGCGACCTAACCTCAACGGCCCTGACTACGGACCACAATTCAACGCAACTCAATTGAACTCCACTTGACTCGATTCTGTTGTGCTTTACGCGTTTTGCTCGTTTTGACAAGCTCGTTTCTTCCTCTTCATCTTGTTATGAGTTGACGTTTTGTGTCACTTTGTGTCAGTTACATTTTGACTCGGCTTTCAGTTCGTAGCATTCCGTTTCCGATTTGAATTCCAAATCGAATTCGAATTCGAATTCGTCTCAACTCCACTCGACGTTGCTCGTCTCATCCTTAGTCACTTTTGCTACCGGGTTTGTTGCCTTGGCTCACTTCAGTTCAGCTCAGTTCAGCTCAGTTCAGTTCAGCCAAGTTCCCACTCATTGTGCATACGAGTCTCGTGTAACTATTGTTGTTGGTATTTTTTTTTATAATATATTTTTATTTATTTATTTATTTTTCTTTTCGATTTAATTTATGCGCTTGCGACTCTGCAACGCTAGAATGCCTGATGTATTGCGTACTCTGGTAGCCGTTTCAGTGGCCTCAGTCGTCGCGCTCGCATAAGCAAACGCAGCAGCTGCCGCAGACGCCTACACTGGTGCAGTGCTTGTAAGCACCGAACTTGTTTGATTGTCTCGCCTATGTAGCGTCTTCATTTGGTGTTTTTTATTTGGCTTTCGCTGTCAATGCAGTTCTCTTCAATTCGGTTCGGTTTGGTTCGGTTTGGTTTCATTTTTTTCTTTCTTCCTTTTTTTTGTTTGACTTCTTGTAATCACTCATTTAAAGTGCCTCTTAAATAGGCACTCTGCGCTATACTTGGATTTTTGGTGTGGTATCCACTTAAAAAAATCGAAAACTGAAAACAATTAGTATTGATAAAGTGCGGCGCTCCTTATCTACTTAACCCTAGCACTATCGATAGTTTCGATAGCACAATTCTAGCGAAAATCTTTATAGAAGCTTCTCGAAGAAGAAGCTTTGCACTTAGTGAACAATATGATAGTTTTGTCATGAAGATTGTAACACAGTGCAAACACACGGCGGACACTAATACCGAGCTGAGCTCTCCCCACGTTGTGTATGAAACGAAGATGGAACAACAACAATAACACGGCTTCACAAAACCGTTAGATTAGAAGTGAGCGAAACACAAACGTCTCTATTCTCCCATTCCCATTACTGCGCGCCCATCCATGGGCTGTCTATTGTTGCTGTTGTTGTAACGTCGCTATCTTTAAGGGATTTTCCAAGCAAAACCACTGGCAGGATTTTGTTAAAAATTCGATTGTGCACATGTAGTGAAGATGAACTTTCATTTGGAATAATTTTTTTTTATTGAAATCAGTTCAGTGGTGCAAGTAGTAGGTGTTACACAAAAAATGTGTGTGCCGCTTAATTATATAATAATAATGTAGCATCTAATACAGTCACACTGGCCTGCACAGCATGAAAACATTTAAAATAGAAATGAAATTGAAATGCAAAGTATGACGCTTTGATCTATCGGTCTGACTGTCTGTCTACTCGTATATCTCACTAATTCTGTCCAACAAACGTCATCTGCCGAAAAATGCCCCCAAGCCCATTCACCGCTCATCAGTCGAACATTCGTCGAAGTCGCATTCGTCTTCGTCTGCGTCTATGGCTGCGTCAGTGTGCACGTTAAGTTGTCATTATGATTGACACTAGTACGTGTTTTGTGTTTGTGTTCATATGAGGAGCTCAGCAGTTCAGCTCAGGAGCTCTCTGCACTTCATAAGGAATTCTCGGCATGACTTGTTACTAGCCAAAAATATGTCACGCAAAAATCTAAAGATTCACAAACGAACAAAGCAAAAGGATGGTAAAAAAAGGATGTCAGTTGCAGCTCGCATCGAATGATTGGAATGCAGTCAAGGGCGTGCATACTTATGTACTTGTGCGCTAAGCACGTTGAACAAACTTGCTACAGTTATGCAACATACAACTGACGACACTTGTCGTTGGCAAGCGAGAAAAATTATGCGAAAAGTACGCGCAGCCGGAGCACAGTCAAATAAGACTTGCAACGGGACATCTGAATCGGCTCTCGAATCGACTTAAATCGATGCGTATTGCATCGAAACGGCAGAAGAAAGAAGCGTATGCCCCGCAACGGAATCGAATAAAGCAGATAGATAGTCTTGTTCAGATGCCAATTACGAAAATTAACTTGCCCCAACGAGTTTATTGATTTCAGCGTCCCTTGTTCTTTGCTCTACTCTGCGCTCAACACTTTGCAATGCTCTACCTTGCGGGTGGGGTCAAGTTTTCTTTTCTGTTTTTGCCAAAGTCACTATTGTTGCAGGCTTCGAGTGAAGCTGCAAGCGACAAATTTTGCAATGACCAGGAATATGCGTTCCAAAAGGCAACAAATGGAGGCAAGAATTGCACGAAAAAATGTTGCAAAAAACAGAGAAAATAACAAAACAAAAACAACAAAAAAAAAAAAAAAAGGAAAAAGAAAGGTAAAAAAAGATAAATGAATTAAGAAGGAGAAAACGAGCTAATCGGAAAAAGTTATCAAAGCAAGAGCAGCAGCCCAAGTGGAAGAAAACTATAAGCGCACAGAGCAGTTGAGTCAAGAAATCGAGCTGCCCTGAGCTAAGCTGCGCTGAGCTGAGCTGACTCGAGCCAGGACAGTTGGAATAATTACATTGTATATATACATAGTGCCTTTGTTCAGTTTGGTAGTGCTACAATGGTCTACGATTTCAGCTCTCCGATATACATATATATTTCTTACTAACAATGCAGGGTGGGTGGTACTTCAAATAGGTCAAAAGTGTGGGCGTTTGTTAGAGTTTTGTCTAAATGCTCGCTTTTGTCTGCACTCAATTTTTTGCTCTCTGTTTTGATGATATTTCTTTTTTCCGCATAACATAGAAATTACATTAGACAAGTGTTCTTTGTGGGCGTGACTGGCGCAGTGGTATACGAGTAACAGCAACAGCTTACAGCAACATATACATTCGTAATGAGTTAAAACAATTTAATACTCTATTGTTGGTTTAGAGAACCCATTTTGCAGTCAGAAGGTACGGTACTTCAAGAGGTTGTGAAGACGAAAAAATATTCTACATATTTCTGTATATTCTTATATGTCCGTTATAGACGTCGAAACTGCTGCACCGATTTTCATAAAATTTTTAGAAAAACTCTAGAATAGTCTGTCGAGTAATCCAGTGCGCGCGAAAGTCGGCGGCGAAAAAATAAATAAATTGGAATATTTGTATGAAATCAAAAGTCGAAAAATCTGTCAAATTCGAAATCGCAACTCTCTCACGCAGAAGTAAAGAAGTTGAAGTCACAAACCGCTTTAATAATTTCAACACGTAACAAAAAAGACGTGAGTAAAATAAATGGAAGACGTAGTAATAGTTCAATTAAATTAATAATAAAAAAAATAATGCCATCAAAAAAAGCATTAATTTGCGAAAAAAAAACATCCGAAGCAAAGCGAAAATGTAGAAATAGTGCACTTGAAATAGAAGAAGAACGAGAATCTCGGCTTGAACAAGCCTATTGCTGGTTTGAATTTGGAAAATTCGTGTTTTTCACGCGGTCATTTGTACGTTGCCTGTTCGCGTGTTGGGACAACAGAAAATGTATATATTTATACACCAAATGAAAGAACCAAAAATATTGTTATACGTTAGCATTAAGATAAAACAAAAAATAAAAAATAAAATAAACATTTACCGTTGGATAGCATGGACAACAGCATGCCCAGAGGCAGCAACGCGCCGGGCATCTGCTAGTACATATATCATTATATATTATATAACAACAAAAAGAATTAAATTAAATTAAATTAAATAAAATAAAATCAAAAATAATGTACAGTCATGTGCCATGTTTCTTTAAATCTCATTCGAATTTGTTTGTGGCATATATGGTACCGGATTTTATACGGTAATTGCTGCATACATTGTCTATGGTTGTACCTCTGTCTTGTTGAATATTCTTGAATGTTTTTGTCTTTGAAAGTTGCTTGGCATGGCTTTTCAAATGTTCCCCAGCATGCATTGTCAGCATTGGCTTAACGCATGCGGTTCGTTAATGTAGATAACTTACGTCTTGTCAATAACCATCAAAACATCTTACAAAAGCGGCATTTGCTGTTTGTTGTTGATTTTTTTGGCCCCCCTTTTTTTTGCGGTCTCAACTGAGTACAACTGCGAACACAGCAAGATTATCTCTGTTTCTATTTCCTTTTTTTTCGATTTGCGCTGTGCACGCAAAAAAGGTTTTGCTTCGCTGGTATGCGGTACTTTTTTCAAAATTTTGGGCTCAGTAGTTCAGTGATCACGAGATCAATTTCTTAAATTACTTTGAAACTATTTATTTTCCAATTATAAAAATATATATATATATATAAATATATGTATTCGAGACAATTGCAACCGGCTCTTTCAATTGATATATCACACAGCTTATTCTGTGCAGTAGATTCGGAGCAAATTGACTGTAGCAGTGGAATAGGCAGACACACGAGTGATGCTGTAATGGTTCCGTTTTTTTTATTAAAACACTAGCTGTTTTAAACGGCATGGGTTGGCTAACATTTATTGCCTCGTAGCATCATAGTATGCTTTGGCCTCACAGCGGTTTAAAAACAAAACTTAATCCTAAAAAAATATATATTTTCCTATAAACAATCAAAAAAGCAAGTATGTCAGTCAGTGTCTTTTACAGCGTTAATGTGTTGTTTTAAAAGAAAATCATTGAAATAGGTTTAGTATATTTTGCGCCAAAGCGTTACATACACTTCCCAAATAATCAATTTTCTATAATAGTACTGTTGCGGAACCCTAAGAAAGTGGGGACGCAACTTTTTTAATAACCCCAACTCCATTCGTTTGTGTACATGCATTTCACTTAGTTTTGGTACATTGGATTTAAGATGCAAACTGATTTTTATTATTAGTAATATTAGAACAGCTACTGCTTAATACAATCCGACGTGTTGTTGAAATCCATGCTTGTGCAAAGGAAAGCTGAAGCATTTGATTGGTTTAATTTTGTTGGGCTATCCACCATCTGTGGTTATAAGTTAAAAATTGTATTGTATATTAATATTTCTTCTTCTTTATTTTTACAGTCCAACTATGTAAACTGTTCAACAACTCTATGACGGCTTATGCAATTGCATAAAGTTGGAGCAATTATAATGTGAGCCCTTCTGTGCGTAGGTCTCGAACGTGTTCACTGCAAATGTAGCGTGGCCTATAACTACATAAGCATTGGACATGTATTTATTCAAAGCGATAGAGCAACGCACACATGCACACAAATATATGCCATGTATGTATGTACGGATATAATGCATAAATCATCAGTATCTGCTTACGTTATAGCAAATAGCAATATCGCGCTTAATAAAAGCCGAAAATGTGAAAAAATGGAGCAGAAGAAGTCATCAATAAATGAAATTCAATTTGCTGCGCCATTTAAGCGAGCAAGGACAACAGCCACACCGAGCACGACAGCACGTTGGTGATGATGATGATGATGATGATGATGATGATGATAAAAAAGCGTGAAAAACGCCTGCGATGCCAACGAACGAATTGAACTAAGCAGCACTTATGCTGACACGCCACGGCAAGCCACACCATGCCACGCCCACAATGAAATATTGTCACAACGGTAGCGATTACAACGTGCCACAGTGGGTGACGACACGATGGGTGAGCTGGTGGTGGCCGATCGGTGGAGGTGTCACAACATACTTTTATCAATATTGCAATTTATTTTATTATGCCAAAAAGCAGCAGCAGCAGCAGCAGCAGCAGCAGCAGCAGCAAAACAAAATACCCTGCATCTCACACTATTTGCTTGACTTACATATAAAACAGCAGAAGAGATGATTGTGAAAAGGATGATTGCGAAGTGAAGCGAGTCGTAGGAAAAAATTTATATTTTTCAGCGACATATAAAAGGAATGTATTAATTTAGAAGCGTCGCATAAAGTGCCAAGCGAGAACCAAGTCCCTGTCGTCGTTTGCGTTGTTTTTATAACGACGATATTGATTATGTTGACATTGATAAGCGTCACAAATTTATGCACAATTTGGCTAATTGATTGCTTTCTGGCAACGACACGCACAGAATACAACAAAAAATAAAAATAAAAACAAATAAAAAATTAAAAAAGAAAACCGGGCCAAGATAGAATCTTACCTTTGGCTATACTGAGGTGACGCTTCAAGCGTTTGTATAGAAACTATTTTTGTCACAGTTTATATCGATAGCCCATCGGAAATTCCACTGAAATTACAGTGCCATGTCAATAAATAAAAATGTGTTTCTTATAAGAACTTGCAGTTTACACATTAATCCTAGAATCTAAGGAATCCCACAGCGCTGCGTCAAATGAAGTCTGTCAAAAATTTCAGCGCGATGTATCAAAGCCAAGGCTTTCTTCAAGATGACCCATGGATTTGTGCATAAAACAGTGATAATAAATAAATACAAATAAAAAAAATTAATTCCAAAGCAAACATTTTTTACAACATTCTATCAATTCAATAGATACTCTGTAAACTCTAACAGAGGCCATGAATAGCATTTTCGATTAGGTTACTGCCTCAAGTAAAGCTCTCTATGTCTTCATTTAATACGTCCTCATTAGGTCATCTTAAATAACTTTAGCCACAATACAAAACATTTGAGTAGCAGTTATTTAAGGTCATAATATCTTCTTAGGACGCAGAGCCTGCAAAAAACGTAACCAAAACGCACCGAGAACATCTTATTACCGAACACGTGGGAACAGTAGATAAGAGCATGAAAAAAAAACATGAAAATCGAACACACATACTACAAAAATATGTATCTATCTATCTATCTATATATAAAATTAAAAGTATGTCTGTCGTCTGTCCGCAATAGACACCGAAACCGCTGCATCGATTTTGATGAATTTTTTTTAAAAAACTCTAGAATAGCCTGTCTAGTAATCCTATAAACTTTTGTGCGTTAGTATACCGCAAATGTTGGGGTGAAAAAAAATAAAATAAATAAATAAATTGGCATATTTGTATGAAATCAATACTGCGCCATCAGTGCCCTCGAAAAGTTGGTTAAATTCGAAATCGAGACTCTGTCAAAGAATAATAAAAAATGTTTAAGTCACAAACCGCTTATCAAGCTCTCCAGCTTGTGGTGGCTAAATACAATAGAGTTTGCAGCGCCGCATAATATGAAGGATCTGCTTTTAAACATCGGTAATAATTGACTGATGTGTTTATATCAAGAACAATATTTCGAGCAACTCAAATCAATCTAATATTCCATAAGTACTGAAATTTAATGAACTGAACATATACATGTTTGAAAATATTAATGACATATGGTAGACGAATCGCATTAGGCGTACATAGCAGCCTTAGAGTGCAAAACTGTGCCATTATTTCAACATAATTTCAAGACGTAATTAACGTCACGGAAATCAATTCGCTTAAGTGAATCAACAACATTTTAAATTTAAACGAACATCGGCTGGTTAACATACGCCATACACGACGAATATGTCTTCAAACACGAGCGAATCACGCGAGCATATCCATTGTGTACGACCAGCTCAATGTCGATGTGGCCAATAGCATTAGACAGCCCACAGTGATTTCCAAAAGGCAATCTACTGAGTGTTCTCCGTTCCTCAGTTGTTTTATTTATTTATTTATTGATTTTTTTTATTTATTTATTTTTTTTGTCATCAAGCAATTGTTGCTCTGCCTATTTAAAATAGAGAGCAGGATTATACAAAACACAAAAAACCGGCGCAAATAGTGTGTGAAATGGACAAACTTGCAGTACAGCGACAAGGACAAGATACAACAAGAGAGCGTTGAGCGGAAGGTTGCTGTTTTAAATTGGATACGCCTGTAGTCGCGGCACTTTAATTACATTTTCTGTAGCATACATTAAAGCTTTAAATTCTGCGGAATTTGATTTAGACAATTATATATATATATATATATATATATATGTATGCCAAGTATTTGAAGCAGCATTAGAAAAATGATAAATAGACTAGCAAACGTAGAAATTGTAACGAAAGAGTCACGAAATACGCATGGAAAACCAAGGGTTCTTATTGCTATAGATATGACGATCTTTCGTATATAGCAATCGTCTTCCTTCAAGAGTGTGTGTCGTAAAAAAAACAATAATTTCCAGTCTATATTCCAAAATTTCTGCACATAATCTCAGGCATGCTAAGGTGTTCCATATAATTTTAGCTCAAAATGTTGAGACAATGTTACAAGAAATTTTTCGTGCGATTTGTCAACAGCGCCATAAACGGCAAATATGTCTTCAAACACGAGCGAATCACGCGAGCATGCGCGTCGTGTATGGCCGGTTTTACGGACATGAGTTGATCATGGCGAACGATGCTAACGACTTGCAACTTACCATCTGTTATGCTTGCAAATAGAGAAAAAATTAATGAAAAATTCCAATTTCAATGAAATTCAGTTGACCGAATCCAATTGAGCGATTTTTTTTTGGAAGTTTTCTTTTATTTAAATTTTTTTGTTTGTTGGCGTCAAGTGGCCAAAAGTAATGATGTGGGGCAATCCAGGGCAGAGAGACAAAAAGATTTGAAGATTTTTTACTACCACAACAAAGCAAAAGAAAAAAAAAAATGTGAGGAAAAATTGTGCGCTTTTCCATTGTTTTTGTGTTTGTTTGTTTTTTTGTTGTTGTTTTTTTTTTGGTTTGCATTTACAACAGACAGAAGCACGCCGACCAAATAAGAGAAACAGATGAAAAAGTTAAACAAATTAATTGAGGCAATTGTCAGCTTAAAACAAAAAGCGCAAAACATAAAAAAAATAAATATTAAAAAGAATACAAAAAAGAATAAATAAATAAATAAATAAATGGAAAAGTAAATAAAAAAGGCGTCTGTGCACTCAGCCAAAGTTAAGTGGCGAATGTCTGACGTTAAAGCGATTATATTCGGCCTAGTCCAATGCAGCAACCGAGCAGTGGGTGGCTGCTAACTGAGCTTGTTTGATGGCCACGCTGGTGCACGAATTGGACAGCGAGAAATGTGTTTTTTTTTAGGAATTTAAAAAAAAGAAAAGAAAAACAACCACACATAAATTGAAGAAGGTGTCATAAGAAACAGCAGGTGGTCAATCAAATTTTGTAGACAATTGACAGTATAAGCAGGAATAAATATCTCTAAGAATGTTAGAAAAAAAGAAAAAAAAATTAATTAAAAAAAAATAAATCAGCAGCGTTTCTGAGCTGCAGCCAAACTCTTGCGGCAATCAATCAAGAGGCTAGATGTTTGTGGTATTGTGCGCCATATCATTAACAAACGAAACACAACAAAAACAATCGATCGGCATACAATGCCTTAAACAAAGCGATAAGCAAAGCAAGCAAGGCTACAAAGAGATGCAAAGATACGTAGATACAAACATATTTATAGCAACATAAATCAAGGTAACGATGACAATACAAAAGAAAAGAAATAATTTAAAAATATATATATATACAATATATAAAGTAAAAATAATAAATCGTTTATTGGAAATCACAACAAAAGTGCTGAGCATATGTCAAAATATTAGTTGAAGCAGCATGAAGTAGCAGCAGCCCCAGCAGCCAAAACTAATCAAGTGCCAAACAACTCATTCAATACGAATTATTGTCAGTCGTGCACACATATGTACATACATATATAGTGGCTGTCTGCACACAAATAAACGTCGCAATACGCAGATACGAAATGTATCTACTGACAGCGCCGCAATCCGATTTCGCTTTACCTGAGCCAAGCTCTTTGTGGCACGGCCAACAATAACAGTTGTTGTTGCTGTGTGCGGTGTGCGTCGGCATAGTGAAGACAATGAGAACTTAAAATTGATGCTGAAAATGACATAAACGAGAACACATGAGTCGAGCGTTCTGCGTCAAAGGTGAGTAGCAGCAGTAAACGCCATTGCTGTGGAAGAAAGATGGGACTGCAGGCTCTGGCTTATGGTTTTCATTATCATGATCATCATCAACAACATCATCAACATCATAATGTGTTGTAGGTGGTGTCGTCGTCATTCTTTGGTACTGCGCCACCTTTTCAACAGCAGCAAGCAAACAGCCAAGCAAGCAACCAACCAACCAATCAATGGAAGCAGCAACACAAAAAGCCACTTGACATTGACGGACATTATTGACACGTCCGAGTGGCTAAGACATATATGTGTTGGTGTGTGTGTGTTTGTGTGTAGCCCCAAAACCCACACTTGTCACTGTACAGTAGTCAGCCCTCATGATGACATCACCACCATACAAACCTCACCGAAATTGCTTTAAGCATCATTTAACGCTCAACGCTCAACGCGACGATGTCGACACGATTCGCCTGAACTCGGCAAATGTCTCAAGTCAGCGCATCTGTGCGTAATATTGTGGCATACTGGACTTCGGTTGACGGTCGGTTGTTCGCTCAAATGGAAAAATAAAAAGGAGTTTTTTTTCTTACTCAAAAAGTAACAACAGAACAACCGCTTAAAAGTCCTTGTGTGTTGCGTGTAGTAATTCGGCAGACTTGTGAAGCAGACTTGCGCAGCTAGCCAGAGAGCTAGCCAGTTAGGCAGTTAGCCATGAGGTCGTGTAGGCCCAACCAGGCATGGCACCAAATTGTTTGTCTAATACGTAACAAATGTTAGAGTTATGCTGTTATTTTATCAATATTGATTTCACAGCTTTGCAGTGCAGTTGAATGCGTACGAATAGGTTGAACAGGTTGAACAGGTACACGATATGATGCGTTGCGCTGCATTTGGCTAATCGCAAACGGACTTGAAATTCAACAGAGCGAAACGCTTTCTAGTCGCGCAAGTTGTTAGCAGCAGTGTTGGTTTTAGCTAATTGAGCAATCAAACAACGATGTCGAACACAGTGCGGCCAATGTTTATATCCAAAAGAATTCTATTGCAAATGGGATTGCTGGGCCCCACTTAAGTTGCTAAAGTTGTTCTATGAGTTGGTTGGCCGTCGCTTCACAGAATTTATTAGAGATGTAAAAAATTCTAGAAATAGCCGCCAAAATGTCTGTAGCTAATCTGTTTCTTTGCTGCTTTAATATACAACCAGCTTCAGAGAACATTTGCTCAGACGGAACCGAAGTGCTTTTCATAGTTTCCAAGCATTCGAGCGGCTTGTAGTAGGCACTTCTAAGTTATAATCATTTTCTGCTATATACTGCAGTGCCATGCGTTGATGTCGCTTACAGATTGTTGATGCATTCAAATTGTTGACGCTTCAGTAAGTGTGGGACTATGATATGCTTCACCTACGAACATTGTTTTGCCCGCAAACCTTTATGCAGTTGTTAATATTAGGAGGAAACAAATTTGTGTTGTCTGTATTTATTACTGAGTAAGGAAGTGTGGAATCATGGAATAATCTATGCCTCTAAACAATACAACTTGGGTCACAAAATAGAACAGACTGCCGTTATTCAACAGATTCTATAAATTCATAAGATACTATACAGTTGCATGAGAACTTGGTGCCAACTTCATGTAAATCTTAAATATTGAAATATGCCCATGCAAACGCCATCTACACGGTCCAAATAAAATAATAACAACTTAGAAGACTTCAAACCGCACCCAAGGTAAACATTTTTGCTCGATAGTTCTGATGGATCCGGAGAACACGCGTTTCAAACAGATGCACGAACGATTTTATATATATATAGATTATGAATTTATTTACTTTGGCATTAATTACGTGTAAAACATGAGCATCAATTAGGTTTAGTTGTAAATGTTTTATTACAAACATTTTCACTTCATCACGCCAACAGCTTAGCTTAATTGTTTTAGCGCTAATAATCGTTTATAGTCGATGCATTGATTTTTTTACAAGCCTAGAATTTATCTATTAAGTCCCATTCAATTGTAAGTCAAAGTTAAAATTTTATTGCAGTTACTAGGTTACTAATCCTCTATCTACAAAAAAATATTTTCCCATGATCTATGACAGTCCAACTTTCAACCACTCTCTCTGCAATTCCATACTAGAGCAGCACCGATTCCAATTTTCAGAGAACCAATTTTATAACAAATTTAATTTATGTAAAGAAAATGAGATCGAATCAAATTCAGTCCTCCAGAATCCATTGATTCTTATTAATAAAAAACAATTGGTCGTCGTTTTTTTTTCTTCGTTTTTTAAGTGGCTCGTCTATCCGAAATAGGTTCTGAGGCTGTTGAGCAAGCTGGTATACACATATTTCGCAGCGTGCACTGCTTCATGTGCACTAAATCCGTTATATTCAACTGTTAAGCAGATATGAAATAGGAAGGTTAAATTCTTTGAAAATTACTTGCAACATACTTTCCAATATTCCAGAGGGCACACATTTTGCGGTGAGTGCGGCTACTCTAACAATTGTCGGACGAAAATTATTGAATCCACCTGCAAAGTTGTTGGATGTGCGCCTCAATCACAGAATATGTTGCTGTTCGATTTGTGGTAGCTACTTGTGTTTCGATTCGGTAATGCATTTATTTATTTTTTCATTTTCATTTAGATGTGAGTGCGCTTGAATACCTTCCTGAATTTTTAAAGTTGCCAATGCAGCATTTAATTCATAATACAAATCGATGGTAGTGGGTATAACTATCGAAATTGTGACGGCGCTGCTTGATGATACTCTAGTTGTTGCTGCATCGAATGGCTCTAATTAATAACTGCATAATGTCAGGCGCTTTAATGGTGTTTGAAAGAATTGGAGATATGTAGTTGACAATTCTCTCCATAATTTCAAAGCAGCTATATCATCTAGTTTTAACTTCTTGAGTTTGTTCGTAGGGCTTTTCCGTATTTTGTGCTCCTTTAAGCTTTGCATATGCGATTGGACTGTTCTTAAAACAAGCCACTAAACGCTTACATTTCAATATATTTGGACTAATAAATGGTTTTTCCAACGCGTCCTGAATAACAAAACATGGAAAATGCCTCCTTTTTAATAAATTGCAAGCTGCTTTCATTTTTGAGGCATTCTCAGTAACAATGGCTTGCATTTTATCAAAGATTTTCCACTTCAAGACAACACGAATATAATAAAGGTTCCTCAAAACAGACCTTCACAAATTATCAGGTATTATTGTTCACTTTGTGGAACTGCAGTAGAGCTAACTGCTGGGGTAACATTTTTCACGAGCTCGCATTTATCAACAAGTTTACAATAGTATACTGTAAGCACCCTAGACACATTCCAGCTAAACCTTCTACTTTGAACATGTGCGTCCAAACCTGCTAACAGATCCTGCCTAGAATTACCAAGATAGCATTTAATACCATGTCGTCTGTTTTCTTCCAAAGCACCTATGGAAACAGACTAAAGAAGAATGCAACAGCATATAAATTCTTATTTCGCTTTATAGCTTTACCTTTTTGTTATAAATATATGTTACTTTTAGAACAATTTGTTCGGAGTCACCTAATAAAGCACGCGCGAAACATTCAAGAATACAGTGATTGCGTCCAATCGATTTTCTTTTAATCGCCAATTCTCGTCGTACTGCAGAGAATCGTTTTTAATCGATTTGAATCGATTCTTTTGACAGCTCCATTGCATACATAGTATGTCTTCTTGTTTGTAGCAAATCAGCTGCTGCTGTAATATTTTCGTACGGGTGGCAGCTTGGTACACGCACAATTGATATTGCAGCAACACAGCAAAGAACGACGAAAATTAAAATCAAGCCGACGACGATGAAGACGAAGGCAGAGACGAAGAAGAGAAAGCCAATTTTAAATTTATTGTTGTTTGTTTCGTTGGTGTTTATCCTTTATATTATTATATGGTTGTACGGATCATGTAAGGATTGCACAAATCCACAGTCTCAATAAACGGCATCACGAAAGGAAAACGAAACCACATAGCGCGGCACTAACAGTGAAGAACGAAACTGGCGGCGCTAAGCGGCGACAAAACAAAAACAACACGAAGCCACAAGACGAGACTGTTGAGCGACGCTGAAGAAAGGAAAGACACTAAAAAAAAATGCAAACCGCACACGAAATGTGTGAGGGAATAAAACCGTTTGCTATAAAATTAATCGTGGCGGAGAACTCGAAGGGAGCAGTTCGAGCTAACGGTTTACAATATTGCTTAATTGGAATGTTCTTGTGTAATTTTTATTTTATGTATGCATATGTGTAATGTGTGTAAATAAAAATAAATAGAATATTGAAATTGAAATACAGAAAGAACAAGCTTCGCTCTCGTGCTCTTTTACTCCCACACACGCACAGCACATGCAACACGCACAGGCATACACACACTTTATGTGTGCGCCGCGTCGGTTTGGTCGAGCGGTCGGTTGCTTCGTAATCGTTTCCTCTTATGTTTCGCTGCTGTTTTGTGTTGTTTCTTCTATTGTTTACTTTTGTTTATTATGTTGTGGGCTTCGTTGTCACCATCGCCAGCCACGATGCCTTGCCGATGCTTGGTTGTTTATACATATGTATGTTGCATGTATATGCCTGTGTCTCCGTATGTGCGTGCGTGTGTGCCAAGCTGTTTCCCGATTTTTTCTAAGTGCCTAAGCCAAAGAGCAGAGAGAACTTATTCATATAGAGTTCACATTTCTCCCTTAAAAAAATGGCCGGAGAGACTTTTAAGAAACGTTTGTTAAATTTTAAGCAGTTGTACAGATTTCTTGTCTGTTCAACCATGTGGCGTAAAATATTCTGTTGGTTTGCTTAAGGTAAACAAGCAAATGGACGGACTGCCGTAAAAGGGGAAAATATTGAATGACAACAAAATTATAAAAACAAGAAAGACATAATAAAAACAAAAATCAGAGTCTTCTTTCTTTGATTTTTTTTTTCAAAGTTTTTTATTTGCAAGTTGTTCGAGAATATTAGGCAAATTGTGTGGAGTTTTCTTTAATTTATGAAATCGTTCTTTAACAAACGAAATCGAGCCATGGCTGCCTTGTATTTTGCCCATATTCATTTATATGAACGAAATGAAAATACCAGGCGGCCAGCAAAAAAAGTAGGCATGATCACAAAGCAAAATCGTACAAAAATATTCCCAGTGCTATACACAATAAGAAACCAATACAATCTTATACACGCACTATACCTACATAACACACTCAAGCTTATCACATTTCGCTCGCAAGGGAGACACAGAAAACCAACACAATCTCATACACGCACTATACCTACACAACAAGGT
>JAWNKX010000780.1:0-41482 GCA_035041755.1 Cacoxenus indagator
TCATATACGCAGGCAAATTTTTTTTCTTTGTCTTCCCTTATGTTCGGCAAATAAGGAAATAACAAATGTCACACGCTTTGTTGTTGCGTGGTCAAAGGCAAAATGTATTGTTTGTCTGTATTCGCAGTAGCGCAGCTGGTTTAATATCGTTTTCACATGGGACACTTGCAGTTGCTTGCTGTTTTATCTGTTTAGCTGGTAGTCAAGGTAGAATTAGCTGTATTCTACTTGGATTTAGGGACATACCCAGCGCAAAATATGCATTAAATATAAATTTTTACTTATTTATTGAGCCATTTTTTTCTTTATTTCTAACAGCCCGAACGAATAATTTATTCGTTATTATTATAATTATTTATTATTTATTCATTAAAAGTCCCACCAAAACCAATACAAGTAGGTGGTGGGAATTGCAATAACAAACATCATGTACCTCATGCATAAAAAAATCGCTTCAAACCTATACATGTCCCTTTTTCGCTATCATTCCCAAACAATATCAATACAATCAAAATAAAAATGGGTGACGGCAATTAAAATAACCAAAACAAAGGTGTTATACAGAAATTCCTTTACATGCTAATTCGCGCTAAGAACACAAAATGCAGGAAGACACTGCAAGAAGGAGAAACATTGCTTGCTTCGATTTCACAACAGGCACCCACCTTCTAAAATTACTGTTTGCCTGATTACTTCAGTTCAGTAGTTAGCAGAATGACGTTGTTACACAGCGGCCTGCGCTGCTACTTCGATGATAATAGCAGTCAAATAACAGATTCTAATAGCGCCTGACATTTGGAAAATGGTCTAAAAAATTTAAATGTAAATGTAAATGTAAGCTCTATTTGAATAAGTTCTCTCTGATACAGGGATTCAACATATATTTAAATGTCAATAATAAATAATATATTTAATATTTAAGTAATTATCTCTATAAAGCACAGGCTTCGATGCTTTCAACTCTTCTTTATGTATACCATATTTGTACCACTATTGTGCTAATTGTAATCGATAAATGTACAGAAATCGACTTACTTTTTTATTATTGGTAGTGACTATAACCATAGAGAAAAAGTTAAGAATTCAGCCACTAATATAACTGTATATCGCCCTCTTTTGGAAAATAATTTATGTGGTAATGTTACTACAGTTGTGGGATATATTCAAGATGAATTTTCTTTTTTGAATTCGAAGGAAGGTGCGTCTTATTACACTGTACAAAGTGGGGAATGTTCTTCTATTTTAGACATTTAGATTTTTAATACATTAAATTACAACGTAATGGCAGGAAGTCCTAAAGGAAGAAAAAGATCAAAACAGCCAGAAAAGTGGAAGACAAACCTTACACAAAAAAAAATAAAAACAAAAAGGGTGTGCGGTCAGGGGACCTCCGTCAAGAACGAAGTTCCTCACGTCTTTTTACACATAAATTACAATGATTTTTTGTGGCCTTAAACTTACGCTCATTCTTTACTTTACTTATGTAATGCTCTTTCGTTATGTCACTGTTTCTACCCACCAACTTCTACTGAAAGCCAGTAAATTCTTTAATACTAATTATATTGTACCATTGTTAATTAATGGCTTAAGGTAACTATAAGAAGCTGCGTATGCTTGGATTCAATTTTGTCCAAGTATCTTGGAAAAATAGCGTCAGTGGTAGTACAGTATTTTGTTATGAATTGTGCTGGACCATTATTAATATGTAAATCAAATGTATCTTTTTAGGATGTTAATTCTTCGAATTTTTCCTTATTAATGAAGTTAATGTTGAAGTCTCCAGCCAATATAGGTGGAAGTTTATGAAAATTTTGCTTAAGTAATTTAGAACCTCCCTCGTTATATTCTAAGAATGATCGAAGAATGAATAATGTAATCAATCTTTTGATTTGAGGATGTATAAATAGGTACAATAGCTATTGCTTCGTCGTTTTCTATTTCACAAATAACTGAACAAATGTCACCAACGGATGAGTGCTTATTACTCAAATCACTGATTTTTGACAAAAGCGTTCCTATATTTTCTGTATTTGTCCAGTGAGCCGCGTCTTCAGTTTTTCTATATATATTGCGGATCCACCTTAACGATCATTGTCTTGTTTATAATGAGAAATGCAATTGAAATTAGGAATAGTAATTTCGTCTTCATTTCTTATCCACGTTTCAAAAGTAATAGTAGGTTAGAATTCTTAGCAAGTAGATCCAAAAAATCTAAGGTATGTCATTTCAAAATTTGGTATTTAAAAACGAATAAGGAAGGACCCCTTTTTTTACATATCCATATCCAGGATAATTACGTTCTGGTCTGCAATGTGTTTAACAATAATCCTTGAAATACTTGCAGCAATTTCTCTGTTGATCTAGCTTGATTTCGATTATGATGAAATTTAAATTTCGTTGGATCATCTTGGGGTGTTACAATATACAAGTTTTCGTATGAGTTACTCGAGATAGCGCAGCGTAAATAAGATCGTGCAAATGATATTTGCTGTACGGGTAAACTATTTCACTTAAATTTCCACCCTGCGATTTATGTATGGTAGTAGCGCAAGTCGAAATTAAAGGAAAATGCTTTCCAGTAGGAATAATTTTCTTATCTAATGCCAATGGGTTGTTCGCAAATCGTAGTTCAATAAGCACAGCAAGATTACTAACTCCACTCTTCCAACCAATCGTTGTGGAACCACAAAACTCCAACCAAACTGTAACTACAATGTTGCACTAATTAATTAAAAATTCACTAATTTTCCTGTCGTACCATTATATAAGCCATCTGAGATATCAATATTTGTTGTGATAAGAAAAAACATGATATGAAGTTTGTAAATGATGAATAATAAACGAAACCCGCAAAAGAAGATAAAGAAAAAATGTGTAAGTGTGCTTAGCACTCACGAGCTTTTGATGTGAAACATATTCAGTATGTAACTGAATGAATAAAGAATTACATAAATATAAATATAAATAACAACAACACTAGTCTTTCCTCTTGCTGTTATTTTCAATGCCTTCGTAGTATGTTTCGCTCAAACGACTTCTCTCTCAGTAACAACACACGCACTTGCTCTTGTTGTTTTGACAGGATATCATTTTTGTTATCGTTTCTTTGCATCAATAGAGTACTTGTGGTTGTTTTCACAGCTAAGCCGTTAGCTTGTCGTTTTCGTTTCACAATTTCGTCTCAATGCTCGAATGCCTCACGAAGAATGATAATGTAATGAAGCGATGATGCTATTACGTGCATGTAACATACAATTCCATCAAAACCAAAGGAGTTTCACAGCAAAACGTCGTCACCCTGACTAACTCGACTACCTCGCTTCCCTTCCCAAAAAAAATTTGTTTTGCTGACCAAGTGATATTATTTTCGAAAATGCAAACTAATAGCTCGCCTTCCCTTAGACTAGCTATTACATTATAATTTATAATTTATATGAAAGCCTGTGCGAATCGAACAACATATATATATGATCAGTTTCACTTTTGGAAGCATATTATAATTCATAATTCAAGCACATAATGTATATATTTATATAAAATATAAGAGTCAAGCCTCAGCGATATGCGGATTGATATGCGAGATCGGCGTTTAGTAGGGTACACACACAAACGAAATGAAACTTGTTCTCTCTCTCTTCGCAAGTGCGAATGCTTGAAATTGCAGGCAGTTGTCTTGTTGTTGTTGCCGTTGTTGATGTTGCTGCTGTTTGGTTTTGCGCTCTCTGCATGAACAGAAGAGCAAAACCAAAGAGCAGTAACAAAAACGGGACATAGAGCGCAAAAAGCAGCACGCGCCGGGACTCTACTAGTGCACCATAGATGACGTACTGATGTAAAATTGACATTGGGGATATATTAAATATATAATATTTTATAATATATAATATATTTAAATATATAATTTTTCCTCACATTTACAAGTTTGCCCTCTTTCTGTGAGGTAGGCTACACTCGTACGTCCAGATTGGGCTTTAATAGCTTTGTAAATAAGTACTTTATTTTCTAATAATAATTTTGATTTAGGCAGCCAATATAATTGACTAATGCTCAGTTTGATTTGATCTCGTTTTTTAAGTATATGGTCTTTCCAGTTGATTTTGTTGTCAAAATATAATCCTAGGTATTTGGCTTCATTTTAAATTTTTCCGTCAGTTCCGGCAATCGTTATACGATGTGATGTGAATTTAGATTTAGTTGTATATATAATATATACTGTTTTGGTATTATTTACTTTTATTTTCCACTTTTCAAACCACTTTATGATAGTATCCAGATGTTGTTGCAGTTTGGATGTTGCTGTGTTTACTTGTCTATGTGCGCTAAGTATTATAGTGTCATCAGCAAATGTGGCTATCATTGGGGCGTCGTCATTTGGTGTTTGAGTGTCTGTTGTAAAGATAGTGTATAATAACGGTCCCAGTACATTTCATTGTGGTACTCCTGTTTTACGCCTGAATATTCATCTGAGTACTTAACGAAAAAATGTCTTTCTGTGATATAGAATTTGCAATTTGCTGATTAGTCCTGTGTGCCAGACTTTATCGGATGCCTTTTCTACTTCTACAAAACCTCCTACGTAGAATTTTTTTTCGTCAAGATCGTTTAGAATTGTATGAGAAACACGATGGATTTGTTGTATGGTCGAGTGATTTCGTCGAAAGCCAAATTGGTGGTCAGGTATTATGTGTTTGCCTTCTATAATAAGTAAGAGACGCTTGCACTGGAGCTTCTCGAATATTTTTGAGAGCACTCGAAGTAAGCTAGTTGGTCTATATGATGCTGGATTATCAGAAGTGTCACAGAAAACTCCAAAGTTTTCTGCTTCGGGAGTTTTGTAAAACTCTTCGAAAAACCGTAGGTGTCACAACACTTCGAGAGAATCTTTCGTTTGTTCGAAACATTTTTATCCAATATCCAAATCGCTTCAACTGAATGTTTTGCTTGACTTAATAGGGCTGTCAGCACATACAAACATTCTTCTAAAATTTATTATTCATATTATTATTAATATTTTTGACAAAAAAAACGTTACAAATATATTTGCCATTAAAGAACAATTAAGATATGAAATTAATATAATTGTACTTTTAAAATTGTATAAGAAAATGTTTTGAAATATTCCTCGCTCCAAATATAACAACATAAAGCGATAACTCCCGTGTGGATTAATGCAATGGTATTCTGTGACACTCATTTTTCAATGTTTATTTGTTTACATAAACAATGATTTTTTTCGAAAATATTGTCTTGTTGCGCTGATCAATGTTTTCCTATGCAAAAAATCATTATCAATAAATAATTTTAAGAACACAAAAAGTTTTCTTAAATTTTAAAATCACGCTTTACTGCTAATAAACTTCTTCCTCTTCTTTACTTCGCATTCACATTCCGATTTTTGCATTTGGCGACATGCCAACTTGAAATAAGATTTGAACTACCTTTTACTTTAAATGCTTAGAAAATACGCCATTAATTAACATTTAAACATTACATCGTTATTATTAATTTTATTACTTCAATATACAACACAATTTACTGATCTATTCGATAAAACCAAGTCTTCGGAAAATGTTGCATTCACTTTAAAACAAGTTTGTATCTCTTTGCTCGATTGGGTTTGCCTACTAAAGACGATTTACTAGACTGTTTTTAAAATGGTAAATTAATTAAATAAACAAATTATTTGTTCAAAAAAAATTGATGCAGATATTGGTTTTATTTAAAAAGCTTATGAGTGAAAATAACCAATTATAACAACAAAACTGTGGAGGTTTTGAATCCTGCCGAAAGAGGTTTCTGTGACACCTAACATCGGTGTTCGAGGGGAACAGCGGAGAAAGAGTTTCCTATGACACCTCTGTATATACGTCTTTAACAGGTTTTGGAATTGCAATGACTTCAGACACTTTCCATACTTTCGAAAAAAAATTTCGTCTAATTATTACGTTGAAAATATTACTTGTGTATAGTGGTAGCTCCCTTAAAAGTTTTCCGTCAATTTTGTTATATCGGGGTGCTTTTTTTGGGCTTTATGTTGTGCTGTATATAATTGAATATATTATTTGTGCATGTTTAAGGCTAGTTGACTGGGGAGTGATTGTCGAGTTTATATGACAGTCACCTTCATTGCGTGTTTCATCAGCAAATATTATATATATATTTTTGTAGTATATTCTGTACATTTGCTTTACCCGTAATATGGCGACACATACAAATCCATATTTAATATAACCAAACTCAAAGCTTTTGGTTTCCCTTCTCCACTGATCCGATGGCTGGCATCTTACCTTGATCATCGCACTCAAAGGGTACTTTTTAAGTCTTCAATATCTAAGTCTTTAAAGGTAACATCAGGTGTTCCCCAAGGCAGTCATTTGGGGCCTTTGCTTTTTCAACATATTTATTAATGATCTACCTAACGTCATCAAACACTCTTAGATTTTAATGTATGCAGATGATGTAAAACTATGTTTCCGCCTTAATAACCCTTCTCACGGGCTTTTCCTTCTTTTTATCTCGTTGGTTCCAAAAACTATTTAATCCTCAATACCAATAAATGCAAAGTTATGTCCTTTTCTCGCGGAGCCTTTATTTCAAATTCTTATTACATTAACTCAAATAGTTTAGATCGTATTTCCCAGTTTAACGACCTTGGTATTTTGATGGACTCGAAGCTGCATTTTGGTACACACATTTCCACTTCGGTCTCTAAAGCTAGAGATTTCCTTGGCTATATTAAACGCTGGTCTAAGGAATTTGATGATCCGTATACTACCAAAGTACTATACACTGCACTGGTAAGAACTATTCTGGATTATGCGTCTTGAGTCTGGGATCGTCAATATCAGATGTATATTGATCGTATTGAGTCGTCTCAAATTGATCAACCTCCCTACCTGTCTAGTCATAGAACGGTCATTGGTGTAACTTTTATGTATAACCTCATTTATGGTAGTATTAACTCACCTTTCTTACTTAGAATGATTAACTTTAGTGTACCAGCACGTCCAACTAGAACCTATTCTCCTATTATTCTTCCCTTATGTAGAGCTTCTTATTTACAACATGATCCATTCTATGTCTTATGCAAATCTTTTAATACCCACTTTCGTGTGCTGCTCCTCCCACCTCTTCTTATGTTATAAAAACTAAATTGTTGGCATCATTGAATTAATGCATAACTTATTTCTATACTTTTTACATAAATTTTTCCTCCTTGTTTAAATAGTCTATGTTATGGTAGGTATTGAATTCTAAATTTAATGTTGGCTTTAGTTTAATCTTGCATGCTGATTATGTTAATGGCTGATGATGTTTTTATTTGTAGCCAAATATTTAGTACGTAGACATTAGCTTTGGTATCGCATGATCACCAAAGGTATTAGCAATTAAGACCAGCTGAGCCCTAGGCTAAACATCGGCATTTCTCATTTGTCTTATTAAGTGAAATATCGTGGATCGTATCCATACCAGCATGAATTTCATTAGTGAACTGCGATGCACCTGTATGCTTAGACATATGTCAAATTGTTATTTGAAATAAAACTTCTAAGGGCGCCTTGGCAGTTCGGCGCCGTGACGTCTACTTTTACGACAGAGATGGAAGAAAAATATGTAAGAAAAACAGAGAAGGAATACACTGCAGACGTATATATCAGCGATGGAAAGAAAGAAAAATTGGGAAGAAAACGAAAACAGAGTTGGCATATTGGCTCCATCGTATGTCATGACAAATCAGGTTTTGTCTACTCAAGTATGCACAAAATTTGCTACTGTCGTGACAATAAAGAAGAATCGACTATAGCTTCGGCCTCAAGGCTGTTTCAAAATAAATATAATTAAGCAAACAGCAAGGTCGACTCAGTCGAATTGTGATCTGGGATGTATTTTGCTGTTTAAATTTTCTCTTGTTCTTAGGTTCTATTGGCAGTTAGCTTCGCTAGTTTTTTGTTAGTATAATTATTGTTTGTATTATTATTTCCAGTATTAGTATAGTTATTAGGCAGCTTCGTTTATTTGTTAGTTGTATACTATATACTGTGTCTCACTCAGTCCTATTGAAGTTTTATTTCTAGCACATTTAGTTGCACGCGAGATTTTTTATATCTTTTATTCAGTACTTTTTGTTTCATTGACTTAGCAGGTACGCAATGACCACACACTGATCTCACATGGGGCAAGCCCAAGTGGAATCAAAATTCACCCAGTTACATAGTAGACTGGGCTCAGCTGGCCTTAATTGCTAATTTCTTTGGTGAACATGCGATACCAAAGGTAATGCCTACAAACTACGTATTTAGCTACAGATGAGAACAACATCAGCCCCTAACAAATATGCATGACGAACTAAAGTTAAGATTTAACTTAGATTTCATTACATACCATAACAATAAAGATTTAAACAGGTAAACATGTGTGACGAACTGTGAGTTCATTGAAGAGAACATTATTTGCTAAGTGTTGAGTTAAGATACTAGGATAGATTTTAAATTATCAGAAGATTTAGAGATGGATATTAGGTTATAGTGCATATTGTATGACTGACATAATACGCGAAATGGATCATGCAGCAGTTAAGTAGTTCTACAGAAATCAATAGAAATTGGAATTTAACCTTTAGTAACCCGAGAACGAACGTTATAGTTTATGCTACCAAGCAAAAAATGAGAATAGATACTGCCAACAACTAAATTGTGTAGAAACATCACACCAAAAGTTCTACGACTGGCCAACGAAGGTAGTTGGATTAGCTTTAGGCGGCATCGATAGGATGGAAGATGGACATATGGATCCCAGGACATATTACGCAGTGCAAACAGTAAAATTTTTTTTTGTACTGAGTCAATGCGATCGCTATAAATTCTAAACTGGGGATCCCATACACAAGATACGTATTCCAAAATAGTTTTAACTAAGGATGTGTACAGCAATTTAGTGGTATAAAGATCATTAAATTCCTTAGACCACCGTTTAATGTACCCTAACACACCCTTAGCTTTCTAGACGGATCCGAAATGAAGCTTTGGGTCCATCAACACCCCTAGTTCATTAAATTGTGAAACACTTTCTAGTAAGTGATCGTTGATACGATAATTATTTACAATCACATTTTTACGAGAGAACGACATAAGCTTACATTTTTCACAATTAAGTGAAAGAACATTTATAGAGCACCAACGATATAAAGAGTCAAGTTCATCTTTAAGAAACTTTAAATGGACCGGAGATAAAATATACATGCATAGTATAACATCGTCAGTGTACATCAACACGTGAGAATTTTTAATGGCAATTGCAAATCGTTTATAAAAATATTGAATAACAACGGACCAAGGTGACGGCCCCGAGGAATACCGGAGATTACACAAATAGTCTCGGAGACGAATAATGTAAGATTGTTTCCAAATACTAGGTAAAATAGAGGTATTCAATTAAATGTCAAACAGTTTGCAGATTGGTCTATGCAAAGCATTAGCACACAGTTTTATAATAGAACTAGGTACACCATTCGGGCCGTGGAAAAAATTTAGTTTTAAGGCTTTTAAGTAATTTATCATATCATAATCATATTCGAGTACCAGTATATTTAATTGGTTAAAATTACTCAAAGAATATGAATAGTGATTATTGAAATTTTTATTAATATAAATAAAATAATGTAAATATTTCGAAATTTCTACATGGTTGCAATCTTCAACACCATTCAGTTTCATACAAATTGGAAATGACTCCACCCTGAGCGTAATATTACTGAAATTGAAGAATTTTTTAGGATCTCTTTTTTTTCATAATTAAATTATAACATTTATCGCAGTAAACTGCATAACACATTTGTTTGATTAAAAAAAAAAAAATATTGACGTGAAAAAAAATTTGACTTATACTAAATTAAAAACGATGCAAATTGCGCCGAAAAGCAATGATATAGAAGGCTAAATCCTTCTTAGGGGGAGATCATGCGGGTGTAGCCTCTTCAGTCTACGCCTTGTTGTGATACGGGTCAGGGAGGACGCCAGCGGATTTGGGTGCGATAAAAGTCTGTAGTGAAAGCGGCAGCTGTGAGAATTAATCACCTCCATAACAGTTGGCACGGCAAGATCCCTGTGCAGCGTGGCGTTGTGGAACAAAGATTCGACAAATAAAATAATGTCAGAATAGAAAGAAAAACTATTTGCAAAAAGTTTAGTAATTTTGGAATTTAGGCCTCTAACATTCTGAAAATGAATAATTAGATTATGTATAGAGGAAGTGAGAGTTGGAACAACAGCATGAGGAGAGCAAAGACTCAGTTTTTGGAAGATTATCAGAGGCGTTAGTGTTTGTGGTTGTATTCGTTGGAGGAACAATATGAGGCAGTCTTTCACTGATACCCGTGTTAGCACTTTTTTTGGCATTAAATTCGTGCACAACACAACCAGCAGGCCAAGAAGTAGAACCTAACGATTGGTTATAAAAACCAGCGGGAACAGAAATCTTGAATGGTGAGGTAGATCTTTTAAATTTAAATTTGAATTTGTCTATATTTATTCTAGTGGCCGAAAGCAGTTTGGAAGAGATGTAATGCTTTACGTCAGCTTCCGTAGTGTACTCGGCCAGCCTAGACACAAAAATTGCCTTTAAGGGCGGTACAGCGACAAACATTTTAGGGCCTGTAGAGACTCGACGAAATATCATCCGGCTTGCGCTGCACGACAGATTCATACGAAATTGAGCTCCCGTCTGCTGAACGAGGCACCGGTAGTTCGAACTGCGCCATGGGCGTAGTGAAATTAGATGTGGGTATATTAGGAGTAGAAGGGTTTGCTGGATTCGAAGATGACAACGAAGAGAGTAATTTGGGCGAGTTACGCCGTTTTCGCTTGTGCGATATATCGATGTATTTTAGATCCTTGAAAGACTTGTCATAAGCTTAGAATTTTTTATTCAAGCTTATAAAGTCTTTCGACAGATCATTGTTAGATGATCCTAAAAGCGTAATAGATTTACGCAAATCAACCTCATCAGACCGACAGTTCGGACAGGTCCACCGCAGGCCGATATTTTACTCAATAATATCGGCGATTCTGCCATTCACTTCAGCGCAGGTTACGTGGGCGATGTTATCACATAGCCAACATCCAACCACACGACACTTCGCAGTGATTGGTTGGAAGAGCACTTGGCTACGCAGCAGTACATTTTATTTAGTAAGAGAACGCAAAAGAGTGAAAACCAAAGAGTAAAAATAAAAGAGCGTAAAAAGATGTTTAGAATAACGTGAAAAACTCACAGCGTAGTACACAACAGTTGAGTAATGCAAAACAAAAACATGCATTCCCGATTCCTACACAGATTAAAGAAAGAGTAACAACGTTAAACACTCAGAGTTTGCACACAACAGTTGGATATTGCAACAACAAGAGCACGCCAAATATTAAAGAGAATTATTACTGTGTATGCAAAAAATTCAAAAACAATTTACACAGAATCAATAAGTAATAATTTAAAAAGTTAATTATGCAAAAGTTTTTTTTTTGCAAAATCCATAGAAATGCAGAGATAAAAAATATATGTACACACCTGCTATTATAGGAAAAACTATGTAGGGTCGAAATTTAAAGCGTAAAATCAGTTAAATCACAGAGCACAAAATTAACATGCAACTAGCACAAAACACAACATGATACGTATACTTAGACTACTATGTACTAGTAGTTTGTTTAAATAAGGATAGTAGGTATATTTAGCTTATATGAGCAGTTCGTAGAAGTTGTGTAATGTAATGAAGAAGTAGAGAAGGCAGTAGTTTTAATAATTAATTATTTTACAGTTAGTTTATGAGACCAACTGGTCTTGTCCTTTTTAGGCGTCGCCTGCACTGTAATTCTTTTAGCGGAAGTAAGCTGACACTGACGTTCATGTGTTGAGCTAACTTTGATTGGCAAATACGACTTCTTTTAGTTCTTTCCTCTGCTACTTTAGCTTGTTAAAGTCGCGGTGTAAGTCGGCGTTTGTGACGTACCATCCTGTTTTGGTGATTATTCGTAAGATTCGAGACCGCTTTATTTGGATTATACGTACATTTGATTTTTTGGATATTCCCCAAATTTGCCCACCGTATTTCAAAATAGGTTGGATTATGGCTTTGCATATGAAAAGCTTATTTTCTAGCAATAGATTAGATTAAGGGTTAACAAGCCAATAGAGGTGTCTTCACTTTTATTTGGTGTGTATGGTGTTTCTGTGTATGGTGTTTCCAGTTTAATTTATTGTCTATGTAGTGTTGAATTTTCGTCCGAGAACTTTACGAAGAAATAACTATTGGTAATATAATACTCCAATATTTGTGCAACACTGTGGAGAAATATAGTACATAGCTCGTAGATTAATCCTTTGTGCGAAGCATTTCTCTACGTCTAGGCACACTAGAATATAAAATTTTAAGTCGCCGAGGTCGCTTAATATTTTGTGCGTAACGCGATGGACTTGTTGTGGCTTCTACTGGCTACGTTCCAGGATAGGTAGGATTATTATACGCAAGAGTCTTTGAGTATTTTGAATAGCACGGGAAGTAAGCTAATTGGTGTATATGATGACGGCAGGGATAGCTCATTTCCCGGCTTTGGAATCGCAATTACTTTGGCAACCTTCCAGAATATGGGGAAGGTTAATGTGAGTAGGGAATTAAATATATTACGTATATAAATCACCGCAATTGCAGGAAGCTCCATTAGGAGTTTGGCGTTTATTTGTCATAGACTGGTCCTTTTTTTTGACTTTATATAATTTTGAATGATGACTAGAATTTCGGAGGACGTAATTTTTTGATTCTTAATGATTGAGGTTCTCTATCCGGGTTAGAATATGGGACGTCTAAGTTCTCTTGCACGTCAGAAAATACTTTCTCATAATAATGTTCTAAAACCCATGATTTAGCTAGAATATTTGTTTCCCACGATCCATTGCCCTTTTTTATTGATGCTTGGTACATGATTTTAGTAGTCAGTTTTTTTGTATAGTCCCAAAGCGAGTACTCTGTGTAGTTTGTCGGTGTTATGCTTTGAAGGTAACTTGTGACTTGTTGGTTTGGTATTTGCTAACGCCTTTTATTGCCCTGTTGTATTTCTGTTTGGCCTTGGGGGACCTAGTGTTCATACAGCACTTTTTGATTTTCACTTTTCAAGTATTAAATTTGAGAAATACTACAGCAGATTCTATGTCCTGTGTTGATTTTATATGAAAGTGTGTGAATAGATATAAATTGATAGAGTCTCTAAAGGTATCCTAGTCATTTCCATTATTGTGTAGAAAATTATTTTTGTTCGAATCTACCGGAAACTTTCCGAGTTCTAAGACTAACGCTGTGGGGTCTGACGATGGATGTGATTGTCAGACTTGGTGTGATTGCGCATTTACTTAAATCTATATTTTTACTATAGAAGTCTAAAAGATCTGGCTTTTTATTGATTTCTGCGTATAGTGCGTCCCGAAGGTTTTTGTCTCTCTTGTATGAAGTTTGGGATCAACATTCTGTGTGTTTCGCGTTATAAATCGTTGTCCTAGTGTATTTATAAAGTCTAAATATTTTGAATGGGTAATGTTGAACTTGCGAGGGCAGTATATGGCTGATACAGTGATCGGGCCAGCTGCGCTGAAAATTTGAACCGTTTTGGCTTGGATGTGGTCCTTTTGGAATGGCAGCAGCGCATTTTCTTAGATGGGTCGCTTAATGATTATGGCAGTGCCGGTAAGTGCTGTGCAATCTGGGTGGTTGGTTTTTTGTATCCTGTATCCACGAGTTAGTAGGCCTTTTTCTCTTGTACAGTGGGATTCTGAGATTAATGCTATATCAATGTCGTTTTTATTTAAAAGGAGTTTTATTGCGTTAAAATGGCGGTTCAATCCGTTTATGTTCCAGGCTAGAATCTTTAGGTTGGTGTCCCTTTTATTTGTCGAGTTTGTCTATTAGCAAAGCCAAGATGTTCAGCATTTTATTCGAATGTTGGGTTACTTGTTTCAGCATGTTTTTGATTTCCTACATATTTTTATATTCTTCGTTTATACTGGGTTCATTTTCTATGCGCTTTGGTTGCTCGTTTGACAGGTTGTTTTCTTGAATACTGACGCGAGTTGGGCGTAGGTTACTCCATGTTAATTTGTTTAATCCTTGATACGCTCTCGAGTGATACCTTTTTTAGAGCTTTTCTCCTTGAGAGAAATGAAACGTTGAATTTTAAGGGTCTTATACACCCTTATACCCTTGTAGTTACCAATATATGCACCACCGCATAGTGCGCATTTAGTTTGAGTGTCCTTGGATATTTTGCAGTCAATGTTTTTGTGCTTACCTGCGCACTTAACACATATTTGTACGATAACCTTTGTACAAAAGTTCATCGTGTGGAAATATTTTTGACATTGTACAATTACGCGATTGTGGTGTGACGGTTGAAAGATTATTTTGCTAAAACGCAGAATTGTTATTTTGTAGATATCTGTGTTTTTCGATTTTTTTCGTACTTCTACAAAAAATATTGGAAGAGGCTTCGTTGTAATTTTTTGTTGCACAACGAATATTAATAGTTTCTTACCCAAGCTGTTTTTTTATCTCCTCTAGGTCGGTAGCATTGTGCATATTAGTCATAACTACATTAAAACCCCGCTCCTCCTTTGGCTTAAACGTGTAGTATTTGGTTTTGTGGTGTTTTTAGAGTTGTTGTTGTTTATAGAGTTGTTTTTTATTGTCTCTTTTAAGGCTGAGGTTAAGTTACGGATTTCCTCTACATTTTGCACATATATTGGGGGAGGTCTCTGTGCTTTTGTTTTACCAGGGACTTCTTTATTTACCCCAACGACACTTTCTTCGCAGGCAAATTGTCGTCTTGATCTAGCAAATCAAACCTATTTTGCGTGATTAGTTTACTCAACCAGTTTGAGTGTATCCTTTTCAATTGCGGTATCATACTGATTGTGTTTACTAACAGACGTGTTAACGTGCTACCTGTATATTTTTATTTGTATCTAATTATTGGTTTTTTATGCAATCGTACATAATTTTACCTCAGTATATTGATCGCAGTGCGCTTTATTTCCGCTACTCATAATACTTGTTTAGGTAATTTATGCATTTAAATTTCTTACAAACTTTGTCGAAGTCAAATTTTAGTGATTTTTGCTTTCTTCCTATTTCGCTGTGTAGTGCCTTTCTCCATCCCGCTTGTTATTCTGTTAAGTTGTTTTTATATTTTATTTTTACTCTCTCCTCTGCTTTTTGCACTTCCACTTTTATTGCTGTTGCATTTGCTCACTGTTGAGCTGTTATTAGATGCTCTATTCTTTTTGCGCTTTCTGTTTTTCTGGTTCTTCTTTTGCTATTAGAATTTTATATATTTTTCCTAATTTCGTTACATTTATTTCTAATATTAAAGAATGCATTATTTCAACAATTCATATCTCATCAAAGACAAGTTTGATGATGATAAATGAAGAAGCGTATCTTGCTGGCTATGCGAAAATGTAGCCTATTTGAAATGTTCGGGTTTGACCGGTCGGGATCAGGACCGTTTGCGTGGCAAGACGAAGTCTTGGGTCCTGCCCAACATGTCTTAATCGCCAAGGTAACTTTGGGGCCATGCATTTTTGTTTACGAAACACTTCTCTCATATTAACAATTTATATAGTCAGCTCTCTTCTGAGTTTGATGCCGGGGCTAAAATTTTCACCGAGTATACTTTTGACATTCCTATCCAACCGAATCCAGTTCAAAAACCGCCACCTGCTCCTCGTAATCTTTCGACTATTACAGCGCCACTTATTTCACTTTTTACTCGCCAAACTATTGGTCATTCCCCCCTAACTTTCAACTCTTTCCCAATCTACCATCTATTCTTCTGTGCTTCCCTCACCCGTACTGTCACCAACCCATATTTCTCCTAGTACTCCCCCAACTCTTATCGTTAACTTAGCTTCTACTAATAGGCCGTCATCCTCTACTGTTCCTTCTATTGTAAATATAACTTCATCTTATACCCAATCCTCTAACTAATCTTCTGATTCCTCTTCTTCTACGAGTTATTCGCAGACTAATACTGCCACTACTTGACTACCATGTGCTTTAAAGTTGTTGGAGCTTCGGAAACAGGTTTTCATTTCCAGATAGGATAATGAGACAACTTGTGATGACATTTAACACTACTTGTCTTCCAAATCAGTCAGTCTTCCGAATATTAAAATTCGCAAGTTGACTTTTGCCAGCCCTAGGGAAAGTTCTTCCTTCATATTTTCAGTTTCTGCTTATGCATTTTCCGCCATCTGTAACACTAACTTCTGGCTTGCTCATATCGTATTTGTCCCAAGAAGTACACCAAGTCGTGTCACCTTACCTACTACTACTTCATCAGAATCCCCCTATAGGGTGTCAAAAAACCAAATAATTCTCTAAATTTTAATTTCATTATCAAAATGTTAGAGGATTAAACTCTACACTTGCGACGTTATTTCTTAATTTTCTCTCTTTTTCTTCCGGTATTATCGCTTTTGTTGAAACTTAGATTCGTCCTGAAGTTCTCAACGGCGATATTTTTAATAACTCATACTCTACATTCCGGAAAGGTCATGTCGGACGTTGTGGTGGTGATGTCCTCTTCTTTCTTCATATTTTGTAAAATTGTTATCTCTGGATGAAACTGAAAATGTCGAATTAATTCGTGCAAAGATATTGTTAAATAGATTCAATATATTTATAACCTGCTGTTATATCCCTCCTTCTTCATCTGACTTTTTCTATACAACGCATGTGAACGCTATTCGTATATATTAAATTATTATCATCGTAGGGGATTTCAATCTTTCCACTATTGACTGGATTAATTCTAACGACTCCAATATTGTATTTTCTTCTAGTTGTAGTGAGTTTGTATATTTGTTGCTGGATCTCCCTATCCAGCTAATAAACTACATATCTAGCAGAATGGATCGCACTCTTGACCTTAAAAATGTTTACCTTGCCATGAAAAATGTTTACTTGTGAGTTCCTCACCATAGTCAATTCCTAACGATGCGTATCACCCCACACTGGAGGTGATTCTAAGGCTTAGTCAGCCTTTTTCTGCTTCTAATATTTTTTGTGCTAAGCCGAAACGAGTATTTAACTTTAAATATACAAATTTTAACCGTCTTGATTCCATGGTTGCTTCCACTTACTGGTCAATGTCATGTTCTTTTTCGATATTGATACAGCTGTGCTGCTTTCCAATACAAATATGCTGAGTACATAAAATTAATATTTCTAACAATTCCAACAAACCGCCGTGGTTCTCTAGGGAATTGAATTAACTTAAAAATCCCGAAATCGCTAATTTGAAAAATCTAAGAGGTCTGGTTCTGTAGTGCATTATTCTAGTTACTCTGCAGCTCGTTTAACATTTAATCAGATAATTAAATTTAATTATTATAATTACCTTTGGAAAGTAAAATTCAATATTAATCTAATTCTAAACCATTCTTTAAATTCATCAATACTAAAAAAATTCAGAGTGATTTCCAGCTTGTATAGAATTTATGGGAGTTTCGAGTGACTCTGATGAGGGGATAGCGAGCTTATTCGCAAAATTTTTCCAAAGTACGTACACTAATTGTACCTACAGAAATGGTTCACCCTATAAAATTGATGAATGTAATAATTTTAGTTTCCCTACAATTGACAATGTCACAGTTTTGCGTTATTTAGAATCTATCAAATATTCATTCAGTCCTGGTCCTGACAATATATCTACCTGCCCAATAAAAATTTGTTCTGAGAGACTATGTGTTCCCCTTTACACTTTATTCAATATTTCCCTTAACATTTCATCATTGCCAGGCATTTGGAAAAAATCTTATATAATCCCACTATTTAAAAAAGGCAGTAAATTTGTCATCTCAAACTATTGCAAACTGTGCGGTATTCCTAAGTTGTTTGAGAAAATTGTTACGTATCAGTTATGGTATACTATATATCCACATTTAAGTACATCTCAGCATGGTTTTGTGAAGAACCGTTCAACTGTTACCAATCTCTTGGAATTTGCCTCTATTGTTAACTGTAACTTCTCAGTTGGTAGTCAAACCAATGTTATCTACACTGATTTCAGCAAAGCTTTTGACAAAGTATCACATACTTTACTATTAACCAAACTTAAAGCGTTTGGTTTTCCTTGGTTTATCTTGATCGTTGAACACACAGATTATTTTTCAAGCCTTCTATATCAAAATCTATTATTGTAACATTTGGGGTCCTTCAAGCAGTCATCTGGAACTTTTGCTTTTCAAAATAGTTATCAACGACTTACCTACTGTTATCAAACACTCCCATACTTAAATGTTCTCAGACGACGTTAAATTACTTTCATGCATTAACGGCCCTTCTCAGCGGGTCCTCCTTCAGAGTGGTTTAGATTCTTTATTGACTTGGTGTTCCACTAACCATGTTATACTTAGCTCTAATAAGTGTAAGGCTATGTCATAGTTCAGTGGAAATTGAAGTTCAAACACATATGCATCAATGATAATAGGTAAAAACACATCTCTCAATATTTCTCAATATTTTGTTTGACTCCAAGTTACATTTGACCACTCACAATTCCTCCTTAATCTCTAAGACAAGAAGTGTTCTTGGCTATATTAAGCGCTGGTCTAATTTAACGATAACTTAACGATCCTCATACAACCAAAGTGCTGTACACCTCACTTGTTAGACCTATTGTTGAACATGAGTTTTGTGTTTGGAATCCTCAATATCAAAAGTCTATTGATTGCATTGAGTCTGTTTAAAAACAGTTTCTACCCTTTGCTCTCAGAAATCTTTGTTTGGAACCTAATGCGCGGCTTCCATCATATCGGAGTTGTTTGAAATTAATCAACCTTCCTACCTTATCTAGTCGTAGAACAATCCTGGGCGTAACCTTCATGCATAATCTTATCTATGGTAATTGTTTCGAGGAGGAGATGCTTTTATCCACCAAAGGCCAGATTAAATAAAGAAGAATTTTAAAAGGGAACTCAATATAAAATTACACTTATTTATTGAGTGGTCGGAGATGAAGTGAGTGCTAGCTAAGCAGACAAATGCAGCACAAGCCAAACCAGCTGAAACAGCTGTTAAATCTTGTACAATTAGATCTTAAATTAAGCAGGAGTACAAGCGCTTGAGTTCTGCTCCGAACAGTAATATTAACTCACTTTTCTTACTAAGTTTGATTAATTTCAATGTACCTGCTCGATTTACTATGCATTACATGCCTCGACCTCAGTAGTCTGGAGGTTAGTGCGTTAGCTTACCAGCCTGCGGTCGTGGGTTCTACTCCCACATCGGTCATGGTCCTTGCACTATTTCCAACTTTTCCTTCACCACTTTTCCTTAACTCTTCCCTCTTCTAATTGATTAATTAACGATTTAACTAATTTATAACAGTTAATTAAATTAATAACTAATTAAAAATGAAACAATGTTGGCGGAAGACTCTTACCGCCAATGGCACCACAACTCGGACATATGGCCTAACGCAAAACATAGAAACAACATAATAATAGAAAGGAGAAGCCTTGACTACCCACAAATGGCGCCACATTGGCTGTACACGGCAGCAACAGGCCAATCACCTGCTCTGTCCCAAAAAAAAAAAACCATCTGTCATGGTAAATAGACTTGGCAGAACCGATTAAGGAAACCACCACAATCTCGATTGAAGAGATTTGTGGGAGGCCCTATGCCCCCTGGTGGAGTAATGAAGGAATAATAATAAAAATAACATACCTATTATTCTCGCATTGTGTAGAACTTCTTACATGCATCATGATCTATTCTATGTCTTATGTAAATCTTTTAACACTCACTATGCCTTAGCTTCTCATCCGACTTCTATCAACTCTATCTTAAAAACTAAATTATTAGAGACGTTGAGGAGAGGGAGAGCAGACCACTAATCGACTTGACCCTTCACTTGCGAATAATCTTAATATTGTAATCTAATTTTGTTCTGAAAGACAACACTGTAACCTTAAATATTTAGATAGATGTGTGAAGAGTCCTACCACTTCGACATACCTGAGGTACAATTTTTTTTTTCTTTTTGTGATTATAATTATAAAAAAACCAATAAATATTTTCTTATACAGCTGCTACTCGTACGCACACCTTGTCCGCGATACTTTGAGGCCTTAAATGAAGTTTTTCGCCTGCCCGAGGTCGAAGCGGAAGTCTCGCCATTTAAGCAAATGTATATAGAATTAGCTGCACATACGGGCCTAAAATTCGTTGAACCCGAGGATGTTCAATCGCTCTATTTAACGCTGCTGGCTGAGCAGGAATGGGGTTTAGAATTGCCCGAATGGACCAAGGCATACTTTCCCGGAAAAATGCAGTTCTTGACGGAACAGAGTTATATTTACAATGTTTACACACCAGAGCTCCAAAAAATCAAAGCGGGGCCGTTTCTTAAGAAGATGTTCTATGAAATGCAGGCAAAGCGCAATAAGACATTGTATACTAAGAAGCGTAAGTTGTACATTTACACTGGGCATGATTCGACAGTAGTGAATATCCTGTCAGCGCTTAATATCTGGGAGCGGCAACTGCCGCGTTACTCCATGATGGCTCTGTTTGAGCTGCATAAGCACAAAGAAACCGGGGAGTACTATGTGGAGGTAAGTGGTTGTCTTCAATCATAAAATAACAAACGATATTCAAAGTACAATTAAAAACGTTTCCAGGTTTATTTTCGCAACGATCCGAAAGCACCTGCTCAACCACTCACAGTACCTGGTTGCGAATTCCAGTGCTCCCTCGACAAGTTGGTCGAACTCGCCAAGTATGTTGTGCCCAGCGACTTAGATTCGCAGCGTTGTAACTCCAAAAGTGACACATATACAGAACCTCCATTGCGTGGACCGTGAGTTAGGAACATGGAGGCAATATTATTTCCATTAGAGAAGTGTTTTAATATCTAGTATCTATAATATCATCTTGGTATCCTCGAGAAATGTCTAGCTTATTTGAATTTTAGTGCTTATTTGATAAAATACCTGCCAAATAAAAATTTCAACTCTATCGTCTTTATTTATTGGGATCTTCAGGCGATTTCAGCGAAATATATCAAGATTAAAAATTACATTTCCAAATAAAAATAACATACCCTACAACATAGCTGGCTACCTGTTAATTGTGATACACGTATTTGCCTAAGCAATTGTTTGTCTGCTTCCCTGCGTTTCTTCTATGTAAAATTCATTTCCAAGAATCCCATTATCGTATTGTATCATTGATTTACTTACATTATTGTTATTAAAGGTGTTGTTATGGCTATTAATTGTCTTGTTGTTGATAAGTCGGAAGATGTTTTGGCACACCTAAAAAAAAAGAGTAATAAATTGATAAACGAAGAAAATACAAGCTGAAAAAGAGCATCACCACGCACATCTTAGGCTCAAAATCACACATTGAAAATGACCTTCCTATTTAATAGATTAGATATACTCATAATCAAAACTTTTTGCATCAAATAATTGGAAGAACCGCAATATTTTGAAATTGATTACAGGTTGAGTAGCGTGTAAAAAAAGATTGGAACGCAGATATTGTTATACTGTACTTTTTTTAAATTTATTTTATTTTTTAAACCTTTTTATTCAGTACTTATGTCTACTTAGACTATTAGTACAATGTTTAAATGACGAGTGTAGGTGTATTTAGCTTCTATGAGCAGTTCATAGTAGTTGTATAATATAATGAAGAAGTAGAAAAAAAGTAGTTTTAATAATTAATTATTTTACAGTTAGTTTACGAGACCAACTGCTCTTGTCCTTTTTAGACGTCGCCTGCACTGTAATACTTTTTGCGAAAGTAAGCTGTCATTGACGTTCATGTGTTGCGCTCACTTCGTTTGGTAAATCCGACTTCTTCTGGTTATTTCCTCTGGTACTGTAGGAATGTTGATGTCGAGGTGTAAGTCGGCGTTTGTGATGTCGTTATTGTTCTTATGATTCGTGACTGCTGTCTTTGGATTGTAGCGACATTTGTTTTTTGGATATTCCCCATATTTGCACCGTATGTCCAAATAGGTTTGATTACGACTTTGTATATAGATTAGATCTAGGATAAAGTAGCCAATAAAGCTTTCTAGTCTTCAATTTCATTTGTTCGCGTTTTTTCTGTATATGATGTTTCCAATTTAATTTGTTTTCAATGTAAAGTATATATTTCGTATGGTCTTCTGTTTTAATGTTGACTTCGTCAATCGTTAGGAGGGGTGCAACAAATTTAGTTTTAGTTGTGTAGATAACATGTATTTTCTTGCTGTTATTTATTATAATGTTTTATTTACCGAACCATTCCCGAGTGTTGGCCAAATTCTGTTGCAGAATTGCACTTGCTATTTCAATGTGTGTTGTGGGAACTTATTAATATGGTGTCATCTGATAATGTAGCTGTCATTGATGATTTTTACCTTGGTGTTGGTATATCTGCTGTGAAGATGGTATACAATACAAGACCTAGTATGCTGTCTTGCGGAACTCCTGTTATAATATTTCTTAGTGTTGAATATCCGTCCGAAAACTTTAGGAAGAAATAACTATTAGTAATGTATCACTCAAGCATTTGTACAATATTGCGGGGAAATATAGTACGTAGCTTGTAGATTAATCCATTTTGCCAAACCTTATCAAAGGCTTTCTCTAGGTCTAGGAACACTGCAATACAGAATTTTTTGTCGTCGAGGTAGATTAATATTTTGTGCGTACCACGATGGACTTGTTATATGGTCAAATGGTTTCTACGGAAGCCAAATTGGTGATCTGGAATTATATGGATACGTTCGAGGATAGGTAGGATTCGCATGCGCAAGAGCTTTTCGAATATGTTGGATAACACGAGAAGTAAGCTGATTAGTCTATATGACGATGGCAGATATAGGTCTTTTCCCGGCTTTGGAATAGCAATGACTTCGGAAACCTTCCAGACTTTGGGGAAATAGTTTAATCTGAGTAGGGCTTAAATATATTGCGTATATATATCACCGAAGTTGGAAGCTCTATTAGGAGTTTGACGTTAATTTTAACATAGCCTGGTAATTTTTTAGGCTTTACATATAATTGACTAATGACCAGGATTTCGGAGACCGTAGTTTTTTGGAGTCACAAAGTTTGAGGTTCATTAGCCGGGTTAGAGTGTGGGACGTCTAAATTCTGTTGCTCGTCAGCAAATACATAATAATGTTCTAAAACCCATGATTTAGCTAGAATATTTGTTTCCCACGATCCATTGCCCTTTTTTATTGATGCTTGGTGCATGGTTTTAGTAGTCAGTTTTTTTGTATCGTCCCAAAGCGAGTACTCTGTGTAGTTTGTCGGTGTTATGCTTTGAAGGTAACTTGTTACTTGTTGGTTTGGTATTTGCTAACGCCTTTTATTGCCCTGTTGTATTTCTGTTTGGCCTTGGGGGACCTAGTGTTCATCCAGCACTTTTTGATTTTCACTTTTCAAGTATTAAATTTGAGAAATACTACAGCAGATTCTATGTCCTGTGTTGACTTTATATGAAAGTGTGTGAATAGATATAAATTGATAGAGTCTCTAAAGGTATCCTAGTCATTTCCATTATTGTGTAGAAAATTATTTTGGTTCGAATCTACCGGAAACTTTCCGAGTTCTAAGACTAACGCTGTGGGGTCTGACGATGGATGTGATTGTCAGACTTGGTGTGATTGCGCATTTACTTAAATCTATATTTTTACTATAGAAGTCTAAAAGATCTGGCTTTTTATTGATTTCTGCGTATAGTGCGTCCAGAAGGTTTTTGTCTCTCTTGTATGAAGTTTGCGATCCACATTCTGTGTGTTTCGCGTTATAAATCGTTGACCTAGTGTATTTATAAAGTCTAAATATTTTGAATGGGTAATGTTGAACTTGCGAGGGCAGTATATGGTTGATACAGTGATCGGGCCAGCTGCGCTGAAAATTTGAACCGTTTTGGCTTGGATGTGGTCCTTTTGGAATGGCAGCAGCGCATTTTCTTGGATGGGTCGCTTAATGATTATGGCAGTGCCGGTAAGTGCTGTGCAATCTGGGTGGTTGGTTTTTTGTATCCTGTATCCACGAGTTTGTACGCCTTTTTCTCTTGTACAGTAGGATTCTGAAATTAATGCTATATCAATGTCGTTTTTATTTAAAATGAGTTTTATTGCGTTTAAATGGCGGTTTAATCCGTTTGCGTTCCAGGCTAGAATCTTTAGGTTGGTGTCCCTTTTATTTGTCGAGTTTGTCTATTAGCAAAGCCAAGATGTTCAGCATTTTATTCGAATGTTGGGTTACTTGTTTCAGCATGTTTTTGATTTCCTACATATTGTTATATTCTTGGTTTATACTGGGTTCATTTTCTATGCGCTTTGGTTGCTCGTTTTACAGGTTGTTTTCTTGAATACTGACGCGACTTGGGCGTAGGTTACTCCATGTTAATTTGTTTAATCCTTGATAGGCTCTCGAGTGATCCCTTTTTTTTAGCGCTTTTCTCCTTGAGAGAAATGAAACGTTGAATTTTAAGGGTCTTATATACCCTTATACCCTTGTAGTTACCAATATATGCACCACCGCATAGTGCGCATTTAGTTTGAGTGTCCTTGGATATTTTGCAGTCAATGTTTTTGTGCTTACCTGCGCACTTAACACATATTTGTACGATAACCTTTGTACAAAAGTTCATCGTGTGGAAATATTTTTGACATTGTACAATTACGCGATTGTGGTGTGACGGTTGAAAGATTATTTTGCTAAAACGCAGAATTGTTATTTTGTAGATATCTGTGTTTTTCGATTTTTTTCGTACTTCTACAAAAAATATTGGAAGAGGCTTCGTTGTAATTTTTTGTTGCACAACGAATATTAATAGTTTCTTACCCAAGCTGTTTTTTTATCTCCTCTAGGTCGGTAGCATTGTGCATATTAGTCATAACTACATTAAAACCCCGCTCCTCCTTTGGATTAAACGTGTAGTATTTGGTTTTGTGGTGTTTTTAGAGTTGTTGTTGTTTATAGAGTTGTTTTTTATTGTCTCTTTTAAGGCTGAGGTTAAGTTACGGATTTCCTCTACATTTTGCACATATATTGGGGGAGGTCTCTGTGCTTTTGTTTTACCAGGGACTTCTTTATTTACCCCAACGACACTTTCTTCGCAGGCAAATTGTCGTCTTGATCTAGCAAATCAAACCTATTTTGCGTGATTAGTTTACTCAACCAGTTTGAGTGTATCCTTTTCAATTGCGGTATCATACTGATTGTGTTTACTAACAGACGTGTTAACGTGCTACCTGTATATTTTTATTTGTATCTAATTATTGGTTTTTTATGCAATCGTACATAATTTTACCTCAGTATATTGATCGCAGTGCGCTTTATTTCCGCTACTCATAATACTTGTTTAGGTAATTTATGCATTTAAATTTCTTACAAACTTTGTCGAAGTCAAATTTTAGTGATTTGTGCTTTCTTCCTATTTCGCTGTGTAGTGCCTTTTTCCATCCCGCTTGCTATTCTGTTAAGTTGTTTTTATATTTTATTTTTACTATCTCCTCTGCTTTTTTGCACTTCATCCATCCAAGTATGTTCATGTGCTGTCTGCTTGTGTAGTGTATTTCGGTTATCAAAGCAATGTCAATGTTATCATTGTGTAGGAAAAGCTGTAGTTGATTCAAGTGGTTTTTTAATCCGTTTGCATTCCAAGTTAAAATGTTTATTTTAGTGCCCATTCTTGTTGTCGAGTTTTCTCAGTAGTACTGTAATGATGTTCATCATATTACTCATTTGTTGCGCTAGTTGTTTATATCTTTAATTTTCTCCAGAGCCTTTGAGAATTCCGTCTAATTTTCTGCGTTTTTACTAGTCTCGTGTTTGTTGGGTTCGTTTTTGTTGGTTTCGCTTCTGTTGTGTCTCTCATCTTTTTGTTGTGGTTGTTCTTGATTTGTGGGACTTTTTTGGTTACTTGCTACTGTTTGGGCGTACGTTAATCCAATTTTAACTTTGTTTGATGTCTGTTTTACTGCTTGATGGTCATCCTTTTTAATGTTTTTCTCTCTGAGAGGGAAATGTTTAAATTTTTAGGTGTTTATAAACTTCGCAGCCCTTGTAGTTGGCTGTGTGTGGGCCACCACAAAGATTGCATTTAATTTTATCGGCACTTATTAATTTATAGTCAATAGTCTTGATCTTGCCGGCGCATTTGACACAAATCGGGGCTTTGGTGCAGAAATTCCTTGTGTGACCATATTTTTGAGAGTTAGAGCATTGAGCTACCGTGCGTTTGTGGTGTGGAGGTTCAAAGATGACATAGGTACATAGGAGTGTGGTTATATTATAGATTTCTCTATTATTCGCTTTGGCTTTTAATTGTATAAAAAATAGCGGCAGGGGTTCGTTATATCATAATGTCAATCATATTTGTTGCAGGCTTTTATCAGCTGGTATTTCGCGCACTGCTAACACACTGTAAATCGGACGATAACGTGATTTGCTGTATTATTTGGAAAATTGTAGAAAATAGTGATAATCATGACAACAGAAGTGTGTTAAAGACTTTGCGGGATCATAGCGATCCATTTTTAATACCGAACAACCTCTTTGAGAGAAATTATCGAGTCTCAAAAATATTGTGCCACAAATTGATAGAGCAATTGAAGCCGCGTGATATTGGAAACTCAAAATTCCATTTCAGTTCCGTTTCTTGGAGTATTTATATTTCTACGTACATGGGTCATATCAAATGGGCCAATCGTCGGTGACTGCGAGGGCAAAGGCGATGGTACGTTGCTCGTCCTTCTGATCTATTACTATTATATATTACTAAAAAAAATAAATTGGATTATTTCCCACATTACATCGCTGAATTCCATATTCAATCAATCCTATGAGCCAACCGTCGGTTTCTCACTCAATTTAAATTGCACAGTAAAGAAGAAGCATTTGAGAAAACCATATGACCATATGCACTTAACAGACTGCGTATATGGGGTTAACATACTGATGTAAAATACACACAAAATAACAAGCACAGCTTTCATATGCGTGAGAATAGCCAAAAACAAAAACTTCAAGAACTTAACCTAACAGCTAGAGCTAATAGATTGGTGAGAATAGGGCGGTCAAGTTTCGAAGCCTTAAAATTTGTTACAGCTATGGAACACGATATTCTTACTCATGATCATGTTTCAACGCAATCTTCAGTTTTGTGTAGCCAAATACTAATAGTTATATAAAGTTCTTAAAAAACCAAAAAACTCATCAGACTTTATAAGGAAAACAAGACACAACAGCGTTTAATAACGACGGAAATTCTTCATTTTAATAAAACCCGACAGTTGTTCAAGAATCTGATATTTTATCTATTAATGAAAGAATCATGCAGGAAAGAATAGTTGCGAAATCGATTTTTATTTCTACGGCTAACACCACTGCTGCTTATTAAGAGGAGACTTAGGAGACAGTTTTGTCGCACCCGCGACCCTATTGTGGACAGGGTTTTTCGTAGAGTGTCGAACATAGTCAAAAAGCTGCTGACGCTGTATAAACAGGAAGAAACTGAAAGGTTTTTGTCAAATGTCTCCCCCGACGCACTCCTTGTGGAAGTTGGCGAGAAGGTATAAACAACAGGTAACCCTAAAATTTCCAATCAAGAAGGCTGACGGATCCTGGCTATATCTTTAAGCGAGCGAGCCGAGGCTTTCGCCGAGGAATTGTAAACTCGATTTCAGCCATTTGATACCAGCTCAGAACTCAGCGTTCGCCAGATCCATATGAGACTTGAAAGCGCCGGGCAATTATGCTTCCCGGTTGCTCCCATTACAGCCGAGGAAGTCTCAGCACATATTAAAGGGTTGAACACTAAAAAGGCTCCAGGTGAAAATATACTAGACAACTTAACTTAACTTAACTTAACTTAACTTAACAACTTAACACTTAAGGCAATGCCGCTAAAATCTGTGCTATTTCTGGTCCTCATTTTTAACTCAGTGCTGAGATTGGGATATGTGCCGAAACAGTGGAAGAAGGCGAGAATTTGCATGATTCATAAGGCCGGCAAGAGCCCTTATACCTTAGATTCCTATAGGCCAATTAGCCTGCTATCCACTGTATCAAAATTGTTTAAACGCTGTTTGCTGACACGGATCCTGGACTTAAAAAAGGTAAAGCAAATAGTTTCTTCTTTTCAATTTGGCTTTCGTAAGTCCCACGGAACTACAGAGCAGCTGAATAGGGTGGTTAACTTTATTCTCGAAGGATTTGCGCCTAAGGAGTACGTGGTGGCAGCGTATCTTTACATAAAGCAGGCTTTCGACCGAGTTTGGCACGACGGGCTGCTCAGTAAGCTCAAGAATCTCTTGCCGCCTCAACTATGGTTAATCGTGCGCAGCTACCTTGAGAACAGGACCTTCTCTTCTCAATATATAGAGAGGTTAAAAAATCATCTAAATAAACTAGAAAGGCGCCTTCTAAAACGATGCAGAATGGAAGGAGTAAGGTAGGCGAAACGGCTGGGAAGATCGCACCCTGACGACCTCCGTAATAGGCCCTTTTAGTACACAATACTATATCCCCACTTATTATTTAAGTTTTTTTGTTAATTTTTGTATATACAATTTAATAGAAGTTGTTCTAATAATAACAGAAAAATTAAATATAAAGGAAAAAGAAAAAAATAAATAAATCAAAAAAACGGATACAATCATAATGCACACGGGACCGAAGCTATTAACGGTGACGAAGCTGAAGAATATAATTTATGCAAGATGAAGGCGAAGACGAATCACAACAACAGTATCTCTGTGAATACCAGACCTAATATCTGCTCCACCATGGGTTTCAAGAAATATTACAATTACTACAAAATACTATAGAAAAGAACACGTTCATGTCGAAAGGTTAGAGAGTTATAGCACAATATGATATAAAAATAGATGAACTACTCTAATAGTATTGTTTTAATGAATGTTAACATATTTACATAAGATATAGAACGGATCGTGTAGTAAGTAAGGAGTTCTACAAGAGGCGGGGCTAATAGGTATGTAATGCCTAGTAAGCACACCCTATATATTAAAATTTACCAATTGATTAAATTGATCCAAGGCCACTAACTTATATAGTTCCAAATTTGAATTTTATATAAGTAGCACCCTGCAGTACTAGAGAGAAACAATTTTAATAAGTATAAAACATTGACCCGGGTTCGTTCGATATTTTAGTCGAATACCTTTTCAGTCCATGGATTCAAGGCAACTTTAAAATCCCTAAAAGTTCCAATAGTCCTCTTTTTTTCAAACTCTCTTCTATAAGCATTGTCAGATGCACTAATTGTAAAATTTCGCAGGTCTCAATCACAATGGAATGAAAAAGACAGTCATTTAAATGAAGTTCCAATTGCGAGATATTTAAGAAATAAGAAAATAAAATCTTAGAATTTCTGATTCAGTAGTTTATTTTTATATTATACTATCAGCGTTTGTAGCATAGCTCGTGATGTGTGCAGAATGCACATGCGTTGAGCGAGTTATGTTATGTGATGCTATGTTATGTTATGTTATGAGTTCACGTCATGCTATTTATAACAACCCTCTACCTTTTATAGTGAAACTCACATTTAACAACGACAAGTTTTTATTATTTAAAACTTTCAAGTTACAAGTCAACAGGTCGCTCTCGCTGACGGTATGGTGCCAACTGCCCATCCTCTGTGTCATCGGTAATAAGCGATGTCCGTCTCTTTAAGCGTAAGGGACAGAGTCGCTCTTAACTACACAATGCATCGGCTCGCACATAAATCCTCTATTTTGAGTTTCAAGCCAGTTTCAAACGATGCAGTACTCTGTGCGGTTGGCTCAGCGAAATAGCGTTGGTGTGGCCTCTCCAAACTGGCATATGTTTTACCTACCCCTGACAATTTTAAAATTTTTTACTCTCTTTATAAAACTCCATATCTAATAGCATCAAAATTCAAAAATCAGCTTGTTAGGGAATACTATTTCTTTCACTAGCACTTGATCACTCACCTCAATATCCACCAACTTTGCACTTCTCTTTTTAATAGTATTTACTTTCAATTTTTGACTTTATTCCCAGAAGATTATTAATATGTTCTTAGAGCTAACAATAAATTAATTTTGTACAGAGTTCAGCTTTTCAAAGTGACTTTCTTCTGAATTATATGTATACTTATTATTATTACAATTTGATAAGATCATAAATTTAAATTTAGCAAGGAAAATTGTGAAGAGGAAAAAATCTTAGAGTAATGATGAACTTAAAACTAGACCATATTAGAATAGACCGAACCTTAATTGCATTAACCAGAGGACACATGTAAGTGCACAATATTTAGTTTTGTAGAATAAAGTTTCTTTGGGCAAGAGCTATGTTGTCGTGAATATGCTTAGCGTTTTCTACTGCCACCCCACACTACGGATCCATACAGCATTATCGGAAGAAACATTTATTTGTAGATGGTCATTTTATTTCGGATAGATGGTGAAGATTTACGATTGATAAAGGGGTAGAGGATGCAGGTAGTTTTATTAATTTTGTCTATTGTTTTAGCTATGTTTATATTACATTTTGGATTCGTGTCTAATTGTAAACCAAGGTATTTTACCTCATTTTTCCATGGAACGCTATTTGAGTCGACTAGAAGGTTAGAACAATCCTTACGCTTGTTTGTAAAATATATTGCCTTCGTTTTAGAGGCATTTAATTTGATTTTCCAACATCTGAAATAATTTGATAAATTATTAAGAACAATTTGTAAATTACTTTTATTAGTGCTGAATTCAGCATCTGAGCAGTATATCGTAGTGTCTTCAGCAAATCTTGAAGTGACACAACGTGCGGAGATTGGTATATCATGGGTACATATATTATAGAGAATGGGGCCTAGCACAGAGCCCTGGGGTACTCCAGCAGCAATTTGTCTGTTGATTGATTTTGTTCTATCCGTGAAGACATAAAAGTTCCTATCATAGAGAAAGCTATTGACGACTTTGAGGAGGTATAAAGGGAAGTCAGAGCGTTTCATTTTATATATTAAGCCCTTATGCCATACCGAATCGAAGGCAGCCTGCACATCTAACGCCATCATACCAACGGATTTCTTCAGTAATAACTCCTGCTTGACGAAAGTTTTAAGTCTGTTCAGTGGTTGGATATAAGTAAGTTTTGTCGTGAAGCCATACTGTTCCGGAGGAAGAATACTGTTTGCGTCTATGTGCGAATTTAATTTAGCCTTAATAAGGCGTTCTAAAATTTTTGAGAAGCCTCACAATAAACTCATAGGACGATAGCTATTAGGAGTATCATGAGGATAACCGGGCTTGGGAATAGCTACATCTTTAGTAATTGCGTGAGAAATGACCAATACGGACAGAGTAGTTGAATATGTCAGAGAGATATTCGATTGCATTTTTGGGCAAGTTTTTAATGCACGCATTTGGCATGGAGTCTTGTCCTGGAGTTTTCTTATTTTTAAGGGAGCGAATTATGTCCTGAATTTCAAGAGGGGAAAAGCTGGGAGCACTAGAGTCTTGGTTGTTTCCTAACTCATCATGTGAGGCGTCTACTAGAGCAACAACGTTTGAGTTAGAAAGTAAATCAGTTAAATGATGATTCTGTTTAAAAATTTCGCTAAGTATATTCACTTTTTCGTCCGTCGTAGAGTACACCTGATTATTTTTGATTGCTTTAGTAATGTTGGAGTATGGTTTAGAACTATGATCAAGCATGGATAGTTTATGATTCCAACTTTTGTTGTTAAATTCAAGAAGTTTAACTTTGATAAGGCGGTTTAGATGATATAGTCTGGCCTTGAGAATTGGAAGCCTATATCAAGTCTACTGTTTTTGAGTGGTGTTCCTATGGGTGATAAGGGCTTTTATAAAATTTAGTAATCTTTGGCAGTATTGTTTACTCGATTTCCTAGGCACGGTATGCTCAATCGTATCAATAATAGTGGAGGTTAATTTATCAACTATACTATCAATTGTTTCAATAGTGGGTTGGATGGCAAAAGTTGGCCTGTCTCTGGAAGCTGCGTTTAGGGTTCTTTTGTATAATTTCAAATTTGCACACGAGTACTGTAAATTCGTATTATTTGTATAAAGTATGTTACATTTTAAGTATGTGATAACTGGGAGGTGATCAGCGGAAAGGTAATTGTAAACTACGGGTTCAGTCAATGTAACTCCTTGACGAACTTGTCAGAAAGAGGTCTAGGGTTGAAGGCTTCGATTTGTGATTTGCCGGTATATACGTTGGATTCTTCCGCTGTGGTATTGAAAATCTACCATAAGATGCGAGTTCGTGGAGAGTATTACACCAGCAGTTTGCTCTTTAGCAATTCCACTGGCGATTTCTGCAATTCAAATCACTAGCTACAATGTAGTTACCCACTATGCGTGAGATTTTAGTTAAATCAGTCTTAAACATATCTTTCCTGTGGTTGTTTGTTGTTTAATACTATACAAGGATTGACAAAGTACTTTGCAGACTGTCCAGAGTAATAGGCAGAAACAATTTTGAAGGAAATTTGTGCATCCGTAAATACCTGTACGCCAATATTTTCAATTAGATATGTTTTCAGGCATGCGATTTGCCTATGCCTTATATTGTTTTTTATAATAATAGCTAATCCAGCCTATTTGCCTATTTTCATTTATATGAATGAAATGAAAATACCAGGTGGCCATCAAAAAAAGAAAGCATGATCACAAAACAAAACCATACAAAAATATTCCGGATGATAAGCACAATGAGAAACCAATACAATCTTATACACGCACTATACCTACACAACACATTCAAAATTATCACACTTTGCACGCCAGGGCGAAAAAGAAAACCAACACAATCTCATACATGCACTATACCTCCACACCACACTCAAACTTATCACAATTCGCACGCAAGGGAGACAAAGAAAACCAAGAAAGTCACATACACGCACCACACCTACACAACAAGGTCAATCACACAATGGAAAGTTTTTATTTTTGTTTTGAACTTCTTGAAGGAAATTTTCGGTTGTGGCTGAAAACGAAATCCATTACAATAGCAAGTACAGTGAATGCACAATCATTGAACAGCCGAATAAACCCAAGTCAAATTTCTAACTACCGTCGAATTTCCATAGGTCGAACTCCATGACTCGAATAACTCCATGACTCGAATTTAGAACATTTATAGTTAAAAATCAATATAAAATGTCTTCCATAACTCGAATATCCCCATCATTTGAACTTTTGCTATGGAGTTATGTTATTGTGATTAGAGATTTGGAAGTTTGACTGTACGAGAAATACGCACAGTTCGCAAAGTTCGAGTCTCAGTCGCGCAAAGTAAATTTCGTCATCCTTACTTTGTGTTGTGTTATTTCCTCTTCTTTTCTTGTAATCGGCAATGAAGAAAAAAAAAATTGTCTAGACTTTGTTGTTGCGTGAGCGTAGCAAAAAAGGAATTTTTATTCCCACACGCGCCCCAGTTCGCAACACAGTCCACAAGTCAATTTTCGATTGTCGTACCAAATTTATCAGAGATCAGGCCCCAAGTTCGTGTTTTGTTGTAGAGTTCAAATTTGGGTGCACGCAAAAAGTATACATATTCACGCAGGTATATACATTTTTTTTGTCTTCCCTTATGTTTGGAAATTAAGAAAATAAAACAAATGTCACACATTTAGTTGTTGCGTGGTAAAGGCAAATTTTAATTCTTTGCCTTTCCTGTATTCGCCGTAGGGCAGCTGGTTTCATATCGTTTTCACATAGGACACTTGCAGTGGCTTGCTGCTTTATCTGTTTAAATGGTAGTAAAGATAGAATTGTCTGTACTCAACTTCGATTTTTTGACATCCCTATAGCAAAATATGCATTTTGAATCAATTTTAGTTATCAATAATGACAATCATTCATTAAAAGTCTCACCAAAATCAATACAAGTAATTGTGGGATTTGTAATAAAAAAAATCTTGTTCCTCATTCATTAAAAAATCACGTCAAACCTGTACATGTTCCTTTTTCGCTATCATATCATACCCACAACAATATCAATACAATCAAAATACAAATGGGTGACAACCACAACAAAGGTGATATTCCTTTCCACGCTAATTCGCGCCATGAACACAAAATTAAGGAAAACACAGCAAGAAGGGGAAACAGCGCTTGCTTCGATTTCGCAACAGGCACCCATCTTCTAATATTTCTGTTTACCTAGTTACTTCAGTTCAGTAGTTAGCACAATGAGTTTGCTACACAGCGGCCTGCGCTGGTTCTTCGATGTTAATAGCAGAAAGATAACAGATTCTAATAACGCCTGACTTTTGGAAAATGGGCTAAAAAACTTAAGAGAGAAATGTAAGCTCTATATAAATAAGTTCTCTCTGATAAGCTCAGTCATAAGCGAGCTAATTTCATCGAACGTGAAGAGACCGTTTGAAGTTTTAACCGATGTTGCTCTTTGATTCGTACCAGTAAAATAATTTCTATATGTAATAGAGGTCAAAGCACTGTTTGCCGCGGTGTCTGTATGACGATTGATATCGCTAGGCAAGTTAGAGTTGAAAACATAACTATTTTGTTCTGATTGTTGAGTACGGTTTAGCGTGAGAGTTGTAATGCCTCTACTTTTATTGTTGTTGTTTATTTGGCGCTGATCATTTACATTTGTTGTGAAGTTATTGTTGGAGCTTTTTGCTTTCCGAAAACCCTTTTGCTCTCTCCTTTTTAGTATGTTTTGGTACGAAATACGGCACGGGTAACTTTGGTCGGTAGAGGGAAGCCCTCCTTGGCAGTTGGCACATAAATATGTATCAAACTTTGTACAAGTAGACGTAGGGTGTTGGCCAGCACAAACGAGCACAGGATGTCTTGACATTACATTGTTTGGATCCATGGCCGAAAACCTGGCAGTTGTAACACTGTGTTAATTTATGCAGCATCTTTGTCTAGAATTCCCAACAAATTTTTATGTGGTTAATGCAGCTATAATTTTTACTCAGTTGCTGAACCGAAATGGATTTGTTTGCAAAGTAGAAAACATACAGTAGCACTTTATAGCCAGTTGTAGTAATTTTTTCCACAGTCTTCAAATCAATGCAGTGAAGGCCCAGTTGCATTAGTATTGATTTTAGTTCATCATTCGACATTATATCCAAACCGTAGAGTATTGCTTTATATGGTATGGAGTTTTTATTTTCGTAAGAAAAGAATTCACAGTATAGCTTCTTTAGCTTACAGCACACTGTGTTATAGTAATCTTTAGAGTTTGCAAAGATTTTAATGCCAATTGAGATTGACTTCATTGAATAATCACTTATATTGATGTTTTTCAACAAGTCTTGAATATATTTAGGGCTTTTCTTCAAGACCGTAATAGGCGGAACTCTGGTTGCACATTTAGTGCAGCTGGTTCCTCGTCAGTATTACAATGGGTCGGCAATGCGTCACTAGTGACATCATCTGACAATGTTTGCAGAGGACGAAAAATTTCTGTACTCACTATTATCAAGATTATGGGTCTTTCCATTTTTTTTAAGTCTTGGCATATTTATTTTTACTGATGCGTCAGACGCAGCTCTCAGGCATTTAATTTTTAAGTTTTTCACTTTTGATATATATATAGCCTCTCTGAACGAAGCTGCGGAGAAATTGTCCAGCTACCTGGATAGATTCCACTCATGGGCCAGGCGTTGGAATATAGCCATAAACTCTGAGAAATCAGCTCACTGTACCTTCACATTAAGGCAAGGCGTCTGTCCGGTTGTGACTTACAACACAAGAATCATTCCGCAAATGGAGCAAATCCGGTATCTCGGTTTGATCCTGGATAAGCGTCTTACCTGGCGTGCACACATTAAGGTAGTTACAGCGCGCTGCTATCAAAAGCTCAAGAAACTGGAGTGGCTCCTCCGCCCATCGAATAAGTTATCTTTAACTAATAAAAGGCTCATCTATCTGCAAGTAGTGGCACCTGCTTGGCGCTACGCCATACAAATTTTGGGGCACTACTGCTGCCTACAACATCAGAAGAGTGCAGGCGTGTCAGAGCAAGGCTCTCAGAAGATTTATGGGCGCCCCTTGGTACGTCCGCAACTCCACGCTGCATAGGGATCTTGCCGTGCCAACTGTTATGGAGGTGATTAATTCTCACAGCTGCCGCTATCACTACAGACTTTTGTCGCACCCAAATCCTCTAGCTTTCTCCCTCACCCGTATCTTAACAAGGCGTAGACTGAAGAGGCTGCACCCACATGATCTCCCTCTAAGAAGGATACAGCCTTCTATAATTAATTAAGTTAGTATAAGTCTAATTTTTTATTTTTATTGTCACGTCATTATTTTTTAAATCCGACAAATGTTTTATGCAGTTTACTGCGTTTAATGTTATAATTTAATTTAAAAAAAAAAAAAATATATATATATATTCTAAAACATTTACTTACATACCATGTAACTAGATAAATAGTCTATATATACATATAGCCATATTTCCCTGTTGGTAATGGACCCAGTAAACGCTAGCTATGGAGTTCCGTGGGCTTGTGGAAATTGTGTTTTTTGCATTGGAGCTAGGCCAATAGTAATAATAATAATATAATAAAATAATAATAATAATAATAATAATAATAATAATAATAATAATAATAATATTAATAATAATAATAATAATTATAATAATAATAATAATAATAATAATAATAATAATAATAATAATAATAATAATAATAATAATAATAATAAAATAATAATAATAATAATAAGTGCCTGTTGTAATACTAGCAGGCACTCGTTTCAAGATTCGACAAAATTTTTAGCATCCCACAAAATGCGCGGCTGGCCTTTATGATTCAATTCCAGAACTCTTTCGGAAAGTGTTGTCGGGATGATCAGACGTGTTCCTTTTAGAAGGATTTTCCCAAGCTATAATGGTCCGTTCCACAGCGTCATAAAGTCGAAAAATTTATGAAAATATTATTGTAATATAAATAAATAAATAGTCGCCCCAATTAGTATACAACTTTTTTATGGTTAGAATGGTCCGTCACACAGCGGCATAAACTCGAAAAATATATGAAAATATTTTGTAATATTTGTTTTTTTAAAAAACTGTAATTTTCAGTGACATATGAGTTTAGCCAAGCAGAGCTGCTGGATATATGGACGAAAAACAATTATTGGAAATCACTAAACCTCAGTTATCTTCAGAAGAAGCGATGGCATATCTCTTGGGAAACTTTTTAACAACAGAGCAAAATATCAGCACTAGATACCTAGCCAAAATGAGAACTTGCATCATTTTTCCCAGCTACAAGAAATTAATTAAGCTAAAGCGCAATAATTATAACTGAAATGTTAGCTCAAGTACCACTAACCACTACTGCTTTTCATAGAAATAAATATAAGCAAAATACAAGGCAGCTATGGCTCGATTTTGTTTGATAAAGAACGATTTCGTAAATTAAAGAAAACTCCACACAATTTGCTGAATATTCTCGAAGACCTTAAAAATAAAAACTTTGCAAAAAAATCAAAGAAAGAATGAATTTTTGTTTTTCTTATGACTTTCTTGTGTATCTATTTTCTTTGAATATCATATTCCCGCCGAATTTGGTTATGCAAACCCAAGAAAACCAACAGCAATATGTTACGCTGCATAGGTTGATGTACAGAATCAGTGTCGGGTTCTAATCGCTTTCTGAAGAGTCTCTCCGGCCATTATTTTAAGAGAGAAGTGTAAACTCTGTATGAATATGTTCTCTCTGGGTCTACCATACAAAAGCATGAACTGAAAGAAAATCAAGAATTATTGATCAGTCATTGTTTGTCACATAGTTAATACCCATTAAACTTATAGACAACTTTGAATAAAATGTATGGATAAATGCCACTCCACAGTCTGTTCGATCGTGCAGGCCTTTAAAAATATAATTTTTCAAAGAAACTACTACTCATCTAATTGCTAAAAATAGTCACCTTGACCATAGAGTATACATTTATATAGAGTTAATATTAATCCCTTTATAGCTAGCGTAGTCCTAAGAATAACGATCTCCCGCGGTGCTGCTGGATCCGCGGTGTCAGACTTAGTTCGCTGTTGGTCCTAAATCTCAACGTTGGTCGGGTTGCTGACAATGCCGATGCTGGTCTTCTACGGTGCTGCTGCATGTGCGGTGTCAAGTTCAGTTCGCCGTTAGCCTTAAGAGTGCCGACGTTGGTCTTCCGCAATGCTGGTGCATGCGCCGTGCCAGGTTCAATTTCGGTTCGCCGGACGTACGTCAGACTCACATTCAACTACTTCGTTTTGCTTCTTGCCGACTCAGTGTTTTCTCATGGGCTGAGCATACTGTTGCTGTGGTCGACACGATAGCTTTGTTGTCGTCTTATGCCATCGTGTTAACTCCTCCCTTGCTCAAGTGAGAGCCGTCCTCTGTTCACTTCAACTCGTCGATTACCACTTGAAGAACGCGTTGCTGACTTCTCTTCCTTCAGACTAGGATGAGCTTGACCAGGGCGTATCACATAATCCGTCGAGTTGCTGCAGGTTGCCGAAGCTCATTTTATGAACTTTTTCGGAGTGAAGTTGTTGGGCTCACGTTTTTTTCGGGAGTTGCTTGCAGAAAGTATATGTAATAAAATGGCTGCAATCTCCGATGGCCAATATCTGCTTGTTGCATTCCGCAATGTTTTCGCTGTCGGCTAAGTTGAGTATATTTTCATTATGACGAATAATTCATCTTAGGCTTATGATATTTTATTACAAGGTGCAGTACATCTCTATTTTGCAAAACTTTCACAAGAGAAGATTCCATTAAACTAATTCCTGTAAAGTGCTCATCAACTATATTTCTAATGTCATTACTATCTAGTATTGCTGGATTTTCTGTGCAAATTTTTGCGAGTGTAATTGATAACATTACATTTTCCAGTTCAGTTATTAATTTAAATTAATTAATTTATTAAAATTCTATTTAGTGCTCATACTAATGTTCACTGTTTCTTTGTTTTTGTCTCTTTAATCAAAATGTTTATTTACTTTTTTCTGATAATTCGGTTATTCTTTCTTGAAATTGTGTGTTACTAAAGTCAGTCAATCTCGCCGTTGTCGTAGTCATTAATAGAAGAATTATCAGGAAAAACGCAAAAACCCTGCAAAAAAAATGTGAAAAAATCTTGAAATATTTTTACCGTTAATTGTCCTTATGGATCACCCTCCCCTTAATAAGAGCAGTTGTCTCTAAGTCGGCTTTGACACTTTCCTCGACACACAGGGGAGTCAACTTCTTTCCCAACCTTCTGTTGGTTTTAACCAACAGCTTTTCTCTTTTCCTTTATATTTAATTTTTCTGGTATTATTAGAACAACTTCATTTAAATTGTATATAAAAAAATTAACAAAACAACTTAAAGTAGAAAGTGGATATAGTATAGTATAGATATAGTATAATATTAAAAATATCTGTTACGGAGGTCGGCAGGGTGCGATCTCCTCAGCCGTCTCGCCAGCCTAACTCCTTCCATTCAGCGTCGTTTTAGAAGGCGCCTTGCTAGTTTATTTGGATGATTTTTTAACCTCTCTATATATTTCTTGGCCTGGCGATTTATCACATCGCCAATTTTCGGTACTTTTAAGTCGTTTTCAAGGGGCACCAGTAAGCATTCGCAATGTCTTGGCCTGCAGTACTCTCACCTTCGTGATGTTTGACCTCACTGCTATGAATACCATATCGCCAAGCAGGAGCAATTATGGTTTTGTAAATGTTAACCTTATTTCCCAAGGACAATTTATTCCTGTTAGTTAAAAGCTAATGCAATTTACCAATCCTCTGCCTTAAGGATTTCGTGCTACTTGAAATAAGCGTCTTGAAAGTTAGCCGCCTATCCAAATACACACCCAGGTACTTGTAACCTGAATGGTGTTCCAGCAGCTGGTTTCCATTGAAAACTATAGGACGGAAATCCGGCCGTAAGGCGTACGTCACATTGGCACATTTGTTTTTGTTCATGCAAGTTTTCCAACGACGTGTCCAGTTTTCAAAAATATGCAGGTATTGCTGCAGTGAGTCCGTGGCTTCGTAAATGCACTTGTTTCTGATGAGGATGGCCGTATCGTCTGCAAACGTGGCAATGATCAGATCCAGAGGATCCTTCAGTGGTATTTCTGACCCAGCGGGCATGTCGTGCGTGAACAGGGTATAGAGTGTAGTCCCCAAAACGCTAGCCTGGGAGACACCTGCGCAAATAGCCTTGATGCTAGATTCCACACCATCCAGCACCACTGAGAAGGTCCTGTTCTCAAGGTTGCTGCACATGATTAACCATAGTTGAGGCGGCAAGAGATTCTTGAGCTTACTGAGCAGCCCGTCGTGCCCAACTCGGTCGAAAGCCTGCTTTATATCAAGATACGCTGCCACCACGTACTCCTTAGCCGCAAATCCTTCGAGAATAAAGTTAACCACCCTATTCAGCTGCTATGGAGTTCCGTGGGTCCTACGAAAGCCACATTGAAAAGAAGAAACTATTTGCTTTACCTTTTTTAAGTCCAGGATCCGTGTCAGCAAACAGCGTTCAAACAATTTTGATACAGTGGGTAGCAGGCTAATTGGCCTATAATAATCTAAGGTGTAAGGGCTCTTGCCGGCCTTATGAATCATGCAAATTCTCGCCTTCTTCCACTGTTTCGGCACATATCCCAATCTCAGCACTGAGTTAAAAATGCGGACCAGAAATAGCACAGATATTAGCGGCATTGCCTTAAGTGTAAAGTTGTCTAGTCTATCTTCACCTAGAGCCTTTTTGTGTTCAACCCTTTAATATGTGCTGAGACTTCCTCGGCTGTAATGGGAGCAACCGGGAGGCATAATTGGACGGCGCTTTCAAGTCTCATATGGATCTGGCGAACGATGAGTTCTGAGCTGGTATCAAATGGCTGAAATCGAGTTTACAATTCCTCGGCGAAAGCCTCGGTTCGCTCGCTTAAAGATCTAGCCCAGGATCCGTCAGCCTTCTTGATTGGAAATTTTGGGGTTACCTGTTTTTTATGCCTTCTCGCCAACTTTCACAAGGAGTGCTTTGTGGAGTCGTCGGGGGAGACATTTGACCAAAACCTTTGGTTTCTTCCTGTTTTTGCAGCGTCAGCAGCTTTTTGATTTTATTCAACACTCTACGAATAGTGATCGATTTAAGGGGGCGGCAATGAGAGCAGCTGAGTGCACCTTACTTATGAAGATCGGGTGCGCGTCTTCAGTGTCTTCGGGCATCAGGATGTCCAAGTTTAAATTTAGAGATTCATCCAGATCTCGGCGAAATGCAGCTAAGTCAGTTCCAGTAGTGGCAGCAGTCGTCCTTTTATATTTTAGATCTTCGGAGTGGAATCAACATCAAGCACAAGGGAGAGATGATCAGAGGAGAGTTGATACTCAGTTCTGATACACAACTCGTCCGAAC